>CM072517.1:32637259-32902259 GCA_036898135.1 Oncomelania hupensis | reverse complement strand
CCTCTGCAATTAGTGCGTTGAACCATGTTTACATGGGTTCAGTAAAAGACTGCATCATCGACATTGTCATCATTCTACAGATCTTAAATGGCTGTTACATACTTCAAAGCTTATCAAGCTTACACTAATTTTATTTACAATGTTCTCTGTAGAGCTTCCATCAGCTGTAACACAGGTGTTCAGCAATAGGACATGTCCAGCTCTTACCACGCCATAAGGTAGATGATTTGTGATCGTAAATAATTGTGATCAAAGTCCTAATTTAGACTTAGAGCAAAGTTCTTTCAGTGTTTTCGAAACTTATGTGTGTGTTTATTATCTTCACTGAAGTGTATAAAGTTATATATACTGTATATATGATTCATCTTGTGACAGAAAATCAAAGTTGATCGCTGCTGCATTTTGTAATGTACATTGTTTACTTAAGGAAGATAGATTATGATTTCATTTTGAATATGAACGAAGAACAGACCTCAGCTGCCATCAGTTTTACTTTTGAATTTGTTTTTAACCACTTTTGTATGCTGTTAGATCTGATGAAATCTAGTAAATAGTTTGTAGTAATATTGGGCTGCCCAAATTTATTGATCTGTTTGTTATTTGAAAAAGGTTTTGTAAAACTTTTGTAATAATAATCATGTCTTGGGCCGCCTGAAATGACATAAGGGTCATATTGTTATTGAATACAATTGTAACCGACTTTTGAGACCGCGTTTGTCATGGTTTAATGATACATCATTTAATGGTTTGAGTTAATGTCTCCTGTTGATGCTAGACAGTTTTGGCATGGCATTCATCTGAAGATGCTTGGATTGGTATAACATTTGTTGATGGTGGCCCTGGTTTATGTTCCGTTTGTGCATGTTAGAATCAAAATACTATTTTTTCTTTCTAAGATCACCTTTTTTTTTAAAAATAGATGTTTATTTATATGAAAATAATGATGATTCTTTCTTGTTGTATAGAAATCTAAATCAATATAATGACCAACATAGACAAGACCTTTTGCTATTGTTTACTGTCAACATTCTGTAAAAATATATTATTAATGCATTTAAGAATGGGTTTGCTTTGAAATGCCACTGTAATTGCAAAGAGAAAGGTGCTGCTAGTGATCAGTGTTTTAGTAAAAGCATCAATCTTTGTTATTGACACCTCATTTTGTAAGCGTCTAATTTAAATAGAAGCTAGTACTTCTTTCTGTTTTGTGGATATACAAGAGATATTCTTAGTGACTTGTTTCCTAAACTAAAGTGCAAATAATATTCTTGTTTACACCACAAAGTTTTTATTTATATTACATATTTAACCTTCCCTGTATGTCCGGGTAATTTTTTGACAAAAAATAATTTAAATTTGCTTTGCTTGCTTTGAAACTGAATGTATTTGTGAAAACAGAAGGAACTTTACATTTAACAAACCAAACCTCAAGTGTCAACATTGGTTGGTAACAAGGTTACAGAGTAAATTGAACTTGTACCACCTCCCTCCACCCCCACAAGAAAAGAACGTGCTGGAAAATGTTAGTGCCATATTTTATTGTGATCACAAAATTCATTACGCTTATGAGATTATTTCATTGTTGTGTACATGTTTTGTACATATATATTTACAATTTGAATTGTGTACACTTTTGTTGTGTATTTTCTACACTTTAGCGTTTGACTCTTCTCTTCTGATAGTAATAATCCAGTATATTCATATATCAGTTGTTTATTGAGCATTTGGTGGTTTGTGATATTATTTTTCACAGTACACTTTTGTTTTATTTAAATCTTGTATTTTCTGCAGTTTTGCAGATTTGCTTTTGAGGTTATTTTTCCTCTCTGTTAATTTTAATTGTAATTGAAAGTATGTTGATGTGTTGTATCATTTTTTAAATATCTTAAGTGCAGATTGTTTCTTTTGTTCTAGCTATATGCTGAATTTACCCACAACACCTCTACTCCTTCATTTTGTCATGGTTAAAGAAGACTTTGGTTATTTCTTTCCCTGTAAACAGTACTTTTACATTCCCTCTCCACACAACTGGCCACCCACATTGGATGCAGGGGGTTTCTATATAAATTAATAGTATTCCCACTTTCTGAAAATGTAGTGCTTTAAATTCACACTTTCGCTGTCTTTCTCCTTTGCTCTTTCTTATTCCTACTCTGCTCTATCAATCTACTATACTATCTTCTTCGCTAGACCAGTCACCTACCTTTTTTCTGGAAAACTTTTCCAAAACTTCTAATTTGTGTATGAGGTCTGTTAGGTCAGCTTGGGAATATTGGACGCTTTCTGCCAAACGGTCACGGTCACTGTGACATTATTTTGCAATGTAGGCATTTAATATGTTTTTTTTTTTTAAATGTTATAATGATGTTTATATTCTATTTTCTTTTGGTAAACGGAGGTTCGATAAATTAGAGTATAGCCTCAGCGTCTCCTGCGTGGGATGCCTTTATTGTAAAGTGACCGGCTGGTGGAGTGCCTTCAGTGTTACCACTAGGGTGTTTCAGCAGATCTTTTAGATCAGGGGCGAGTCCTCTTTGAACCAAGTTGTGATAATGATTTGGCTCTTTACAGTCCGCTGGACTCTGTAAGCAATGAATAACTAACTAACACAACTGGCCATTCACAGATAATTTGTCACATTTCCATAGAACCATGTGTTAACCTGACCTTGACTTTCCCATGATCTTAATGTTCACTTTCTGTGATCATTTTCAAACTTTATTTTTGCTGTAAATTACTGTTTAGTTGTTGAATATACTGCTTTAGAAATTCACAATAAATTGTTGCAGGATGAATAATATGAGTGTATGATCATGTTGCTATTCATAATACAGAACGATGATCATGTTGATATTTTGTAGGGTGGAATAGTACTACTTTTTAAAATCATGATATGAAATGAGAGATCATGCTGATATTCCACAATTTATTTATTTCCTGTAAGGGGGATATACCTCATCACAATGTATTGAGTGGCCATGGGTACCTTTTTTTTTTGCTGTTTTGATGTGATTTTGACAAGCTTGTATACTAACATTGTGTTTTGGATGAACTACTAATGCAATTATCCGTATGTTTTGAATCAACTACCATACTTAAATAAGTCATACAACATTGGTAATCTTTCATTAATAACCATTTTGTATCAGAGCAGACTGGAAAAATGTTGCAGAAAAAAAGTATTTGTCTTGATATGGAGATGTCATTCGATTTAGATTGAGAAGATGACATTGAATTTGTTCTTATTTGAAGCTTCTGTTTGTTGTTGTATTAAGTTGGGATATTTTGTACATTAAACTTTCACATTCAATGTATGGATGCCAAAGACTAAATATTACAATACATGGACTTCTGTAATACTCAAGAAATACAGGTTTGCTTACATTGTTATCCATAGTTTTGACAGTATGAGACGATCACCACATAGTATCATTATGTACAGCATGTTATTAGTGTATCAATACTCAAGAGATAAAGATTTTCACAAATCTCATAACATGCAATGTGCATAGTCCATGCTAAGTACATAGTTAAAGCTAATTACAATATGTGTTACGTATGAGATGCTCATGATAGATCCGATCGTTTTGTTTTGCAAAGCATGCAATAACAGAGTGTATTTACCTTTGGTTTGATTTTGCGTTGTTGTTGGAGGAAGCTTTGTATAATGTTGATAATTTTTGTTGGTCGATATTATTAAAGAATTTTCTGGGGTTACTTGTTTACTATCGATCGAAGCATCTAGATAAATCTACTAGTAGCTAAGAGATTCTTCTAACCTAAAGTTATATGACGTAAGACGGTGCATAGTTCCGGTGACGAATTTTATTCTCATTGGCCAGTCGTAATTACATCACGCTGGAATGTTCAAACTTTCTCTAGAGTATAGAGAAGCTATATAAGTGACACACTGTTTCAAAGAGTAACAAAGAATAAAGAGTGGAAAAAGCGATTGAGCGACCTTGTATGCAGTTGTTGACGTATGCTGAATACAGTTGGAAAACTTCATATGACGACTCCAGCTTGTTGCTTAGTGAACAGGTTGCTTGGATACACTTATTAAGATTCAAGCATCGGGGCTGAATCAACCATTGGTAAAGAAAAACAACAGTGTAACAACATGGTACATCTTAAAAGGGGTGTCGGATAGCGCAGTGGTTGGAGCACTCGCTACTGTGTCGCAAGTTAAGCATCGTCTAGTGCGGTTAGCACTTGGATGGGTGACCGCAAAACGTGAAGCGACAAATAACAACGCCCCCAGTTGACTCAACTGTGACTGAGTACCTACTCTCTTAAGTGTAGGGAAGGTAAAGCAGCGAGGGAGAGAGATGGGCATCACCCTCATTACGCTGGCCCAAGATAAGTGTGATCTCCAACATCATGCTCCCCTACGGCCACAGACTATGGGACTACCTTTACCTTTACCTTTTTTACATCTTAAAAACATGACCATACTTATAATATACAATTATGGCTCAATTACATACACTAACAATCTGGCACTGAATCCTTTCAATGGATATGAAATGGGATGATGATAAACGGTGAACAACGTGTTCCATCCAATGGAAGAATGTTGAAGTAAACGAATATTCTCATCTTCTTGCCGGAAGCTTAAACTTGTCAACGATTATGTCAAGTGGCTATAGGATGTTGAGCCGCACAAAACTGATGATAGGAATATGACAAAATGGTTCTGCCTGTAATTCAGCTTTTGAGCTGTCAAGAGATGACCACTAGGGTTGTTTCAGCAGATCTTTTATGCGGATCGGGGGTTTTCCGGTCCTGATTTGGCTCGGAAGAGTCCTCTGGAACTAAATCAATAATCATGTAATGTAATGTAATGTCAAGAGATGTGGATTATGCCTGGTGAAGAGATCAGGAAAGGACCTCACATATGCATTCTAAACGCTAAGAGAGTCAAGCTTATACTGACAACCAATTCACGTCTTTTAACAATGATAAGAATTGTTCGCCTTTGTTTCTTTATAGGTTTCGTTGTTTACAGTTCAATAATGGTTGTTTTTTTTGTTTACCGTTCAGTTAGAAAGTGACTTGCATAAGTCATTTTGTTCAGTTTTACAGTTCAGTAATTTTGCAGCTAATGTTTTAGTTTTTTTTTATTTCCATGATTTGTTTGTTGCTCAATGAAATAACTTTTACACACCAACCCAAAATTATGTTTACATGACTGTTAAAAGAGTCTTTTTTATAGAAAACAAGTTCTCTAGTCTTAAGACTGTGTTTCTATCTCATTTCTATAGTTCTAATGATTAAAATTGTACCTTTATAATTATTTATACTTTTTAGTGAGTAATTATACCTTTTTTTGGGTGGTGGTGGTGGAGTAGCGTAGGAGGAGGGGGGAAAGGGTAGGGGGGAGAGGGGAATGAGCATATTACTGAGACATTTTATTCAAAGTAAAGACCTTGATATGATTGATAATATTGGTTGCTGTTGTTATGAGTGATACACGGAGGTGTTGATCGTTGCGTTGCACAAAAGTAATATACAACTTTATTATCCTGGCTTTACATATGTATTCTTTAATCATTGCTTTATATAGTTTATACTTAATGCTCAGTTATGATATATGTTTATTTTCCATCATATATTAACCATGTATACAGCTTACTTACTTATGTAATTTACTGACATTTTTTTTCCACATTTTTCCTCATTTGATTGAGGATTTGTGATGCTGCATGAGATAACCCTGCCAAATACCCCAGCAGCTATTCGAAGCTACTGCTAAATTAAGTAAAAAATGACTCAAACTCTCAGTGAAAATAAAATACTTTATAAAATCATAGCAAACAAACTATTACAGGTAATTGAATTAATTTGTTTAAAATGATTTTATATTTTTGTTTTATTATATAGAAAGAAGTAAAACTGCTAAATTTGACACTTAGCCTAGTTTTCTCATGCAGTGACACATTTATATGGGTTTTGTGTGTGTTGTTGTTGTCGTACACCCGTTGGGGTGCCGGGGGTTTCAGTATAAATAGTATCCCCACTTTCTGGAAATTTAGTGCTTTAAATTCCCACTGTCCCTGTCTTTCTTATTTGCTCTTTCTCATTCCTGCTCGGTTCTATCAATCTGCTATACTATCTTCTTCTTCGCTAGACCAGTCACCTACCTTTTTTCTTGAAAACTCTTCCGGGACAAGACTCCTTATTTATGTATGAGGTCTGTTGGATCAGTTTGGGAATATTGGACGCTTTCTGCCAGGTGGTCACTAGGGCTTCCTATGATATTATTATTTAGCAATGTATGCATTTTATATGTATGTGTTTTGTTGATAATTTATAATGTTTGTATTCTATTTTGTTTTTGTAAACGGGGGTTCGATCAATTAGAGTACAGCCTCAGCGTCCCCTGCTTGGGATGTCTTTATTGTAAAGTGACTGGCTGGTGGAGAGCTTTCAATTTTACCACTAGGGTTGTTTCTGCAGATCTTTTATGCGGATCGGGGGTTGTCCGGTCCTGATTTGTCTCGGAAGAGTCCACTGGACCTAAAGCAATAATCATGTAATGTAATGTAATGTATTTTATTTTGTTTTTGTAAACGGGGATTCAATAAATTAGAGTATAGCCTCAGCATCCCCTGCATGGGATGTCTTTATTGTAAAGTGACTGGCTGGTGGAGAGCATTCAGTTTTACCACTAGGGTTGTTTCAGCAGATCTTTTATGCGGATCGGGGGTTGTCTAGTCCTGATTTGGCTCGGAAGAGTCCGCTGGACCTAAAGCAATAATCGTGCCGGGGGTTTCAGTATAAATAGTATCCCCACTTTCTGGAAATTTAGTGCTTTAAATTCCCACTGTCGCTGTCTTTCTCATTTGCTCTTTCTCATTCCTGCTCTGTTCTATCAATCTGCTATACTATTGTCTTTTTCGCTAGACCAGTCTCCTACCTTTTTTCTTGAAAACTCTTCCGGGACAAGACTCCTTGTTTGTGTATGAGGTCTGTTGGATCAGCTTGGGAATATTGGACGCTTTCTGCCAGGTGGTCACTAGGGCTTCCTATGATGTTATTATTTAGCAATGTAGGCATTTTATATGTATGTGTTTTTTTGATAATTTTTAATGATGTTTGTATTCTATTTTGTTTTTGTAAACGAGGGTTCGATAAGTTGGGGTAAAGCCTCAGCCGTCCCCTGCGTGGGATGTCTTTATTGTAAAGTGACTGGCTGGTGGAGGGCATTCAGTTTTCCCACTAGGGTTGTTTCAGCAGATCTTTTTTGCGGATTGGGGGTTGTCCGGTCCTGATTTGGCTCGGAAGAGTCCGCTGGACTTAAAACAACAATTATGTAATGTAATGTCTAAAGCAATAATCATGTAATGTAATGTAATGTAAAACTCCTCATTTGTGTGTGAGGTCTGTTGGATCAGCTTGGCTTTCTGCTAAAGGGTCACTGGGGCATTTTATATGTATGTGTTTTGTTGATATTTTATCATGCTTGTATTCTATTTTGTTCCTGTAAACTGGGGTTCGATAAATTAGAGTATAGCCTTAGCATCCCCTGCATGGGATGCCTTTATTGTAGAGTGACAGGAAATTTCCAGAAAGTGGAGTGCCTTCAGCATTACCACTAGGATTGTTTCGGCAGACCTTTTATGCGGATCAGGGGTGAGTCCTCTTTCAGCGAAGTTGTGGTCTTGATTTTGTGGTCCTGGTTCGGCTCTTTGCAGTCCGCTGGACCCTGTAAGCAATAACTAAATAACTAACTACATTTTTCTTGAAAACTCTTCCAAAACTCCTAATTTGTGTACGAGATCTGATGAGTCAGCTTGGGAATATTGGACGCTTTCTGCCAAATGGTCACTGGGGCTTCCTATGCTATTATTATTTAGCAATGTAGGCACGTTCTATGTATGTGTTTTGTTGATATTTTATAATGATGTTTGTATTCTATTTTGTTTTTGTAAACCAGGGTTCGATAATTAGAGTACAGCTTCAGTGTCCCCTGCATGGGATGCCTTTATTGTAAAGTGACCGGCTGGTGGAGTGCCTTCAGTGTTACCATTAGGGTTTTAGCAGATCTTTTTATACGGATCAGGGGCAAGCCCTCTTTCAACCAAGTTGTGGTCCTGATTTTGTGGTCCTGATTCGGCTTTTGCAATCCACTGGACTGTGTAAGCAATGAATAATTAACTAATTAGGGCACTGGTTGATACAGGATCTAACTCAAGCCGCCCAAGGTGCCTACTTGCTGCATCCTCCAAGACAACTGAGCACAATCCTGGGGTTGGGGAGGGAGGAGGACGGCCGGAAAGGACCTAGTGCTTGCATGCTGGGTGTGTTGGTGGACCTGACATCTAGGACATAAGAGTCAGGATCTTTAAAGTTTTTAACTTATTTAGTTTATTCAGTATAAATAGTATCCCCACTTTCTGGAAATGTAGTGCTTTAAATTCCCACTGTCCCTGTCTTTCTTATTTGCTCTTACTCATTCCTGCTCTGTTCTATCAATCTGCTATACTATCTTCTTCTTCTATAGACCAGTCACCTACCTTTTTTCTTTTCTTTAAAAAAAAAAAAAAGCAACTGCTTATTGTATTGCTGGGATTTAGTTTATCAGTACAACTTAGGTTAATCTGATGAATACAGTTTGATACAACAACAACAACAACAACAACAAAGTTTTTAAAGTACATAATCACCATCATTATCAGGTCTAGAACATTGGCAGTCGATCTAAATGTCAACCTGTTTTTAAGGCGAAGACGGAGGTGAAACTAAAAATATAAAGCAAACCATAAAATGTGTATATTTTTGCTGGGTTTTACCCAACCTTTTTAACTCTCCTATTTTACAATTACCTTTTGGTGGTTTTGAATGGAAGTGGATTTGACAATAGCAGATCTTTGCCGTACTATAGTGTTGTGCAGTAATAGACATGTAACTTAAGTGCCATTGCTTTGTTTTTTCAATAAATGAATTAAAACTGCCTGGCATGCGTTTGATGGATTTTGTTTTACAGTTATTTAACTTCGTCAATGATCCTTGTACACCAGTCTGTTTTGGTGGTGGTGGTGGTGGTGGTGGTAGTTACTGTTATCACAGCAGATCTGAGCAGCAGGAAATAAAGAGGAGCTCTGGGTTGTAGACACATTCTCCATCACAAATAAATTTAATACATGAACAAAAACATCCATAAAGAATTTTTGTTTAAAAAGTGCAAAACCACACATGTAAAGTGTTCCTAAAGTGCTGTTGCGCTCAATGGATAAATTATACTTTTTTTTTTGTTAACCAGTGTAGTAGGGTTTACTTCTAAACATGGCCCATTCCATGGCTTGTTCTTGTTCAGTCATGCGATCAATAAATTCAATTAATCAAGGCGATCAATTAAGGTGTTGATCAAACCGTCCATTTGTGGAAGACAGAAAAACAATGGGAGGAAGGGAGAAAACTAAACTACAAAACTAACCAGACAATTCAATACAGAATGCAACCCTTGAATATTTATTACCGGAGCTTTAGCCAGGGGTGGAGGTAAAGATGGGTAACATTATACTACAGAAACGTATATAAGACACATTGCAATTCGAACCTTGCATATTGATTATCAACGTGTCAATGAGTGGTGTTGAAAGCGCTTTGTGGCTCTGCGTAATGACCTCCAAACACTTTTCCACTATATTGGGCATTGAAAGCAATAACATTTGATGAGCCTCAACGGACCTCTTCTTTAACGATGTTTAAAGGTGTGAAGAATAGATCGTCTGTATACGAGCACCCCTTGGGGTCATGAGCAATCTTGCCACTGTAGATTGTTCAAACCTATAAAGGGAACAGTGAAAGCCACAGTTGAAAACCTGTCTTTCCTTTATAGGCAAGACGCTTCACTGCGGCAACAGTACCCCCGTTGGAGTGCCGGGGGTTTTCAGTATAAATAGTATCCCCACTTTATGGAAATTTAGTGCTTTAAATTCCCACTGTCGCTGTCTTCCTCATTTACTCTTTCCTATTCTTGCTCTGTCCTTCACTCTGCTATACTATCTTCTTCTTCGCTAGATCAATGACCTACCTTTTTTCTTGAAAACTCTTCCTGGACAAGACTCCTTGTTTGTGTATGAGGTCTGTTGGATCAGCTTGGGAGTGTTGGACGCTTTCTGCCGGGTGGTCACTAGGGCTTCCTATGAATGTACTATTTAGCACTATAGGCATTTTATATGTATGTGTTTGGTTGATGATTTATAATGATGTTTGTATTCTATTTTGTTTTTGTAACCGGGGTGTTCGCGTAGTTGAGGTCAACCCTCAGCCGTCCCCCGCGTGGGATGTCTTTATTGTAAAGTGACTGGCCGGTGGAGGGCATTCAATTTTCCCACTGGGGTTGTTTCAGCAGATCTTTTATGCGGATCGGGGGTTGTCCGGTCCTGATTTGGCTCGGAAGAGTCCGCTGGACCTAAAGCAACAATAAATCAATCAGTCTGTATACGAGCAGCGGTACCTATCAGTTGAGGAGACTGATCATCGCTGCTTTTTGCTCAATCGTTGATGCGTGGATGTCGGCCCTTTACTGATTAAGCAGACTGCTAGCACTCCATGGCTGTAATTTATTGGCAGTTTCATGGTTGACTGACTGAATCCGGTGAGGTACTTGGATTGCTGTTATTAAGATTATATGTAATTACACTAACGTAGTCAGATCCGCCTCTTCTCCTATTCAGAACAATAATAGTACAATAATTATACTACGACGTTTTTTGTGTAAGCCTATTCAAGCGGCAACAGCTACTACTACTACTACTTCAACTACTACTACTACTACTACTACTACTACTACTACTACTACTACTACTACTACTACTACTACTACTACTACTACTACTACTACTACTAATAATAATAATAATAATAATAATAACAACAATGGAAGGAGTGGATTAGCGGTACACTGTATATTCATTGCGCATGTAAATGAAACAACACAAGGTTAGCTAAATCTGTCAAAAGTCATTTCAGGTGGTAGACCTCCTAACTTCTTCTCATTTCATTATTATTTATTTATTTATTCGTTGTTAACCTGATATAGTGCGTTTCCAATTTAACAGCCGCTCAAGGCGTTTGTCCACACAGGATCTGACTCATCCGGTAGGCATAATGATATTTCACAAGGTATAGCTAGTACCCTATTTTAAACAGCCAAGGATCATGACGACCAGAGAAAACGTTGCACTGTCAAAGAACAGCACTGTTGGAAATGTACATGGGACAAATCTTGTGTCACAAAGGTATAAGCCAGCAATTAAAGGTGAGTAGTTCATACAATTATTTAAAGTATTAACAAATTCATGTATTTATTTATTTATTCATCATAACCTATTCTTAGAGACAGATTAAGCTTCTTCGCCTCTTTCCATATCCTTAAATTCATAAATTTATATTTATAATTCTTCGATGGAATAAAAACGAGACACAATGCTGTGATCGGTAAACTTTACACAAGAAAAATATCAAATGCTGCAACAGCTAATGTGGGCTCTTTGAAAGTTATGATCTGTACATGTAGGTGTATAATTAAGTATATGGTCTCTAGTCGGCGTGTGAGGTATTAAAAGCACACCTGGATTGAACCATCAAATCGGCGAGGGGCCGTGTAGCTCAGTTGGTAAGAGCGTCTTGCTAGTAACCGAAAGGTCGCTGGTTCGAATCCCGGATTGGTCAACGTGTGATCATATTATTTTCCCCTTTACCAACAACTGGCCCGCTGGTGTCAGTATAAATCGGTCCAGTAGTCACCTATATGCGAAAGTGTCGTGTGACTGTAATCTACATACAAACAAACAAACCATCAAAATGTGCAAGTATAATCTATACTCTATAATTTCTGTACTACAATAGGCATCTCCGTGTAACAGGCCAGAACATAACCTCAAGACAGTTATACCCGGACCCCTTGGGGTCATGAGCAATCTTGCCACTGTAGATTGTTCTAACCTATAAAGGGAAAAGTGAAAGCCCCAGTTGAAAACCTGTCTTGCCTTTGTAGGCATGACAGATTCACTGCGGCAACAGTACCCCCGTTGGAGTGCCGGGGGTTTCAGTATAAATAGTATCCCCACTTTATGGAAATTTAGTGCTTTAAATTCCCACTGTTGCTATCTTCCTCATTTACTCTTTCCCATTCCTGCTCTGTCCTATCACTCTGCTATACTATCTTCTTCTTCGCTAGATCAATGACCTACCTTTTTTCTTGAAAACTCTTCCTGGACAAGACTCCTTGTTTGTGTATGAGGTCTGTTGGATCAGCTTGGGAGTGTTGGACGCTTTCTGCTGGGTGGTCACTAGGGCTTCCTATGATGTTAGTATTTAGCAATGTAGGCATTTTATACTTATGTGTTTTGTTGATAATTTATAATGATGTTTGTATTCTATTTTGTTTTTGTAACCGGGGGTTCGCGTAGTTGAGGTAAACCCTCAGCCGTCCCCTGCGTGGGATGTCTTTATTGTAAAGTGACTGGCCGGTGGAGGGCATTCAATTTTCCCACTAGGGTTATTTCAGCAGATCTTTTATGCGGATCGGGGGTTGTCCGGTCCTGATTTGGCTCGGAAGAGTCCGCTGGACCTAAAGCAACAATAAATAAATCAATCAGTTATACCCGGGTATAAAGTGGTCTAGGCCAGTTTATAACATAATCACACGTACACACACACACACCCTCACACACACAGGCTACACATAATGTGCCTATGTGCTTTCATGATGTGTGTGTTTGTGAATGTGTATGCGCATGTGTGATGTGAATTATTTGCGCGTGTGTTACGCGAGTGTGAATGTGTAATGACGATAATGATAATGGACGTGCTGCCTTGTCTAGCGCAGTCTCCACGCCAGTATAGAGGTGCATGCTGAATGTGCATAATGATTTTAAAATAAACCAGTCGACTCAGAGTCTAGAAAGATTTAAATATTAAGCTTGTAGATTTGAACTTTTCTTTTTGCATTCTCTGCGTCAAGTTTCCTTCTGTAGTGTCAGGAGAAGTGGGGGGTGGGAGGAGTGGAAGGGTGGGGGAGGAGGGAATTAAGAGATTAATAAAATAAAATAAGAAAATTTGTTAAAATTATAAGGGAAGTGAAAAGTGGGAGAAAAAGATAAAGAAAAATAAAGGAAGCTGTACACAGTAATTACATCCAAAATGTAGCAATAACAAAGAATAATAATAAATTTATAAAAATAAATATGTACGTCACCACGATGGCGTAACTGGATGTAACCAGTTTTGTTCTCAGGCTCAAGGCATCTGTACACTCTAATTACATACAAAGTTAAAAAGAATTTTTCTTTTTTTTAAATGACGTCACGATGATTATTTCACTTGATTTGCATAAAGTTGGTTTTACCTTGGAGTCATAGGTAAAGTCTAAGTACAATACTAGTTCTGAATCAAATTCCTCAGGTAGTTTGGGAAAAAATGGGAGTGGAAAAACAACATATGATGATGTCACCATGATGATGTCACCCTATATACATTTTTGTCATCTGGTAGGGATCTTTATGTTCTAACTACATACTAAGTTTAAAAAAAAATCTGTCAATTAGTTTCAGAGAAAAGTGTGTAAAAGTGACGGACGAACGCCGGACCGATGGACAAAGCCAAAAACAATAGTTCTTTTAGCTTACGGTTGGAAATTATTATTATTAATGTGTTTCTGTGTTCTCTATCCAGGCAGCGCCAACCCAGACTACACCCGCGCTGTGTCTGTGAAATACAAACGATGTCCGTCAGGATACTCGACACGGTCTGCCCTCGATGTTCCCTTTAATTATCAGGTTTTGTACGTGGACCCACAAACTGGGTGTAAAATGTAATAAGGACGTGCTAATTATATAGCATTAAAATACTGGCGGTCTTTGGTGTGACCAAAGAGCTTATCATTAAGCTCTTTGGTGTGACTACAAAAGATCTGTGAGCATAATTAGAACATTGTTATTATTATTATTGTTATTATTATTATTATTATTATTATTATTATTATTATTATTATTATTATTATTATTATATAATATTACTACACATTCCGGGGTTATTTTTCGTCAAACTTCGGCGGTGAATAGAAAGAAGCTGCAAATTTGTTTCTAACTTCTATATAATTATGCCAAGTTATTGGAAAGGTTTTGTCTCAATGGTGCCGACTAATAAACTCTTCTAAGATCAGGTTCTCTCTAGTGTAACACTTTGAATACTTGGCCTCAGATTCACTTTAATCTTGAATGTCTAATATCACAGATGTGAATAGACGTTACACACTGCGTAGCAGAGACGGCCGAGGCTTACGTCGCCTCTCCACCATCTCTGCCATGGACACTACATATATAGAGTCCATGATCTCTGCCGCTGGTCGTGAACAGATTGAAGATTTTTTGTTGTTGTTAAAGTGTACATAATGGCTTTGCCCGTCCCGAACTGGAAAAGAAGAGCACATTGCGTAGCAGGGACGGCCTAGGCTTTTGTTACATCGTGGAGACGAAGTAAAAGAGCTAGAGCTAGATTAATAGGTAAGCGCTATATAAAAAGGCCTGTAATAATAATTTTTAAAAAGGCCTGCACTAACTGGAAGGTTCGTGGAGGTTCACGAACCTTTTTTTTTTTTCAAGGTTTTCAGGTCCTAAACATAGGTTTTTGACCACCCCCACACATCTACCACTTTTTAATTTTTTTTTTTTTTTTTTTTTTTTTTTTGGTGGTGTGTGCTCGGGGAAAAAAAGCTTCGTCCGTCTCTGCTACGTGTGGAAGAAGGGTAGACTAGGTTCAACCAAAGAGCTTATTACGGAAAGAGGGGGAACTTCCATTATGTCATATAAAAAAATGCGAGACGCTCTCACGGATTATTTCCCTTTGCTCGGGCTGGCTATATTTCACCATCTGCTATATGAATGATCTGTGCGTGGTAACTTATTGAGCCCATGCCATTGCAAAAGAAAATTTGTATGGCAACGTTTACAAAAACCAAACTTTTAACCATCCATATTATTAACATTCCGATACTGCTGTCTTTTTTTGTGTGTGTGTTTATGTTTACTTATTGACATTTATTAGGTGCTTTTATGCTGCTTATGTGTGTATGTCATAGGTTCGTTTTCTGCCCTGGAATTTATTATTTTTTAATCAACGACAGATATTTTAAAATTAAAATATGCATGACAGACTGTTTTATTTATCCCAAACTGTAAATCCGTAATCGTGAGAGAGAGAGAGAGAGAGAGAGAGAGAGAGAGAGAGAGAGAGAGAGAGAGAGAGAGAGAGAGAGAGCTCTGTCATTCAATCAATTAATCACAATAAAGCACAATAACAAAATGTTTCACAAATAGTGTGAATTTAATTTATATCTACCCCCCAACCCTCTCACCTCCCACATCACTGGCTTAATAACATCAGTCACTTCATGGAAAATAATTAATTAATCAGACAGAACAATTTTTTTTAAATCAGTTTATAGTCCCCTCTCTTCCCGTTAAGGATTTTCAGAGAGGAGACTCAACAGAACAATCAGAACCTACTGGCTAGACTACAACATTCCACGCAATATAGATCTAATGCGCAGAAATTCACAGATTAAAAAAAAAAAGGACTGAGTTTATACATTACATTTTTTTCCCGTTTACTCTCAAACGAAAAGGGATTACAACAGATCAAGGACTATTTTTGTACCTAGGTAAGGGGTTATCTTGCACAGAATTTGATCACGAGGAGAAAACAGACTTAGTCTAATTTAACTTGTTAACATAAGCAGTTTGACGAAGCCAAACTGCCAATCTGACATCTACTTTTGAAATATAAGCATAAATAAGTCAAACAACCTAGCAATAACGTAAACAGTGAGCGACCTGTTGAACGTAAACTGTCAGCAAGCAAACTGTTTTGGATTTAGCACATAGGTATAACATGAATCATTCAAGCCGCTCTCCGATTGTTTTAACACTAACAACACTGCAGCGGTCTTAGTTTAGGCCTACATAAACACAAAAAAAATGAAGTTTTTCAATTGCAATTTACCTTTCTTTGTCTCTTAGAAATTTGAAAAAGGACTTGCCAACACAACTTTTCTTGTATCTGGCATTATGGCAATTGATAGCTGTGCAAAAGTCACCGCCCTGTTTCACTCGGTCGCCTTTTGACTTTCTGCCACGAGCCATTTTCAGCATGTCGACAAGGGAGCATAACTCGTACATTTCGTCTCGCGGTTCTGTACCAAGTTCGCCCTCTTTCTATCATAAGCTCTTTGGTTCAACTACGTGACAGCACCCGGCGTAATAGATAGAGCTGGGTACCGTGGATCAAAGTCGTACCGGTATTACCGCGGTATTTTAAGGTCGTATCGGTATTTCGTACCGGTATACCGCGATTTTAAGTGTTACAATCAAAAGGGATATGGCACTGACAGTAGTGACCGACGCAAAAGAAAGATTGTCATACACTTCAAAACAGTTTCAAAGAACCACATTTCCATAGAAACTGGAGCTTAGTTTATTATTGCTTGAAAGCCTTCAAAACAAATAATGATGAATCACTGTTTAGAACATCAGCAAACTTTAAACCACAAAATCAAAATAAAACAAAACCATTCAACGGGAAAGGTCTCTAAGAACTTTAAGATTTCAGAAGGATTGGCGACTCAAACACGTAGATAAGCTGCTGTTCTTATAAGTTCTTCAAGAACAGCTGCCTATCCACGTGTTCTCGCTCTCTGGGCGGACAAGATGTCGCCCACTGTCGCGTTATGTGTTGTCGAGAGTTCCCAGTAAACCGGACCTTGGACACCCGCACCGGTATACCGTACCGTCGCGTTTTCGAACCTGAATATAGTTATGTACCGGTAAAACCGCCCAGCCCTAGTATTAGATAGGCGACCAGCGGCAGCACGGGTAAAGAGGCGACGTAAGCCTCGGCCGTCTCTGCTACGCAGTGTGTAGACGTTAAATTAAAAATTAAAAAAAACTTAAAACACTTAAACAGGCGCAGGCCTGAGCATCATAATAATAGTAGTAATTATGGATGCAAGGGTTGCGTTGTTATTACGGCCTTGTCTCAAAATATTGGTCATACCGACAGGTAAAGCTTTTGCAGCAAGGACGACCAGAGAGACCGAAGACAGCATTGGTGACAGAAATGGTTCCGCCATGCGCCAGACCCCGCACTGCGCATGCTGAAAGGGAGAGAACTCAGATATTAGAAGAGCTCTTGTTCTTCTACGGCAGAAATGTCCACCAAAGTGTAAGGGCGCCTTCAGTTTAAACCCTGGGCTAGGGCTAGTTTTTGCCCAGTCTCTCTTTCTATGAGTGTATTTGCAATTTACACTCTATACGTTCGATATATCTTTTACCACTGTTCAATAGGCCTATCTATGTGGAGAAATGTGCTTTATTTTTACATTCATTTGATCTGATTTTATCTATAAAGGAGACTTATATGAAAGCTGATAAACACTACAACCTCCACTTCAGACTTTCTGGGCACCTTTATGTTAGAAGGTTCTTGGAGGTTATTCGATCGTTCGTTCGACAAAATAAATGTCCCCATACACGTAAGCGTATAAGGGTCGTAAATATTATATTAAAGACTAATTAAGATGGGGCTAAAAAATGTTCTGAGGCCACTTTCAGGACCAGTTACAATCAATTAAAAGATCTGGGAAGGGACAGTCAAAATTTTGAACGCAGAACAGAGAAATAATGGACATGAAAGAGATTAAACTTACTACAGTAAGATAATTAAGATAGCAAGGTTAAAATGTGAATTGCACAGTGTTTGTGAACAACAACAAAAAGACGTTATATTCGTGTACCATTCTTATATGAGTTATAGGCTACTGATTTATCTCATCTCATTTTATAATAACCAGATAGACTCAGTGTCATATTTTATTCAGGCTCTTACTATAGTCATGTCTCTTGTGCCAGATTTTGATATTCTGCGTGTATGTCCGTGATGCGCGCATGTGTGTGTGTGGGTGTGTGTGTGTGTGTGTGTGTGTGTGTGTGTGTGTGTGTGTGTGTGTTTGTGTGTGTGTGTGAGCAGTTTACCTTCACAGGAGCAACAACGTCACAACAGCAACAGACCAGCACTAGCCACAGAAGCTCGTCACAAAGCTTAGCCTGGGACTGCAAAGACGAGGCTCTCCGACAAATGTTTAAGGTATGTTTTTTTAACAAAATTAATGTTTTTCATGTCATCGAATTTTTTGTCAGCCTCTTTCTCTCATTATGCATGTTTTTTTTTTCTTTCTCTCCATTTCTTGCTTCTTTCTGTTGTCTTGTTTTCTTTATCGCTTCTGAGTATGTTTTTATTCCAAAAGAACGAAAGCTCTTGTACAGAGTGTGATCTTCTGCTTTTCTTGTGTTGATTCAAAAGTTTGTGATCTCATTCTTTCGTTTCTCATTTATTTTCTGTCGTCTCCTTCCAATCCCTACTCCATCATTTCTCTTTATTAAAATAAAATAAAGTGTGGTTTTACTTTCAGGCATCAGAGAGGCGACCTCGTTCGAGATTCTTCCCTGGTGGTAAACCTCGATTGTCCAAGTCAGACCCTAACATTCCTTCATGATTCGACAACTCAGGCAGCAATACGCTGTGGCACTACTCGCACGAAAAATAACGACAAACTGAGAATCAGTGATACATCAAGGCTTGGTGCCTCAGCAATGAGTCTCGGACAATCTCGAACCTCTATTAGCCTTGAACCCAGCAGGCCTACCGGAAATATACTTTCTTTCCACGGATTATATCCCAACTTCCATAGCCAGTGGCAACAGTACTATCCCTGGCTTCGTTTGATCATAGATACTCTCGCGAGTAGCACCTTTGTCTGGAGAAAGCGGATTTGGATGGGTTGCCTTCTCAGCGAAACCGAGGCAGCCGCACAGCAGTGCTTCCCATGACAAAGGGTTATAGGACATATGCTGGATACATGTAGAACATAAGCATAGGCAAGGAGTTGTATCCGTGTAAGGAGTAAAGTGGGGGCGGGATGATGGCAAAGATGGGTACGGATGGTTAGCATGTAGCGAGTTCCTTTAAGCAAGTACTCGCGGGTACACGCGAAAATAGGCGATGAGTTCCGTTGCACAAGACGAAAACAAGGCCCCAATTGGGCCGACCTCATTACTAACTCTATTGAACCCGGGCTCCTGATGTTGGCTGCACGCTGTGTTTATCGGTCTGCCGTGGCCAGCTATCTTTGGCTCATGATCGATCGCATAATAACCTCTTTTGTTTTTTTGTTTCTATTCCGGTCAAGCTATATTATTTTCCATTATGTATTTATAGTTTAATGTTGTACATTACTCGACTTTGACGGTTTAGTATCTGACTGCCCGTTACCATGGCTGCCAATTGCCGAGGGCATTACACTATAGCCTAGTGTTATTTTTGCTTCTCCTCTGCCTGCGGGGTCGGCACCAATATGGCACTGCTTGCCGTGGGTGATTCTCATGAGTCAACTCGCCCGCATAAGGGCTGCACATTGCGGAGGGCGCTCGATCTGGCATGACATTAATATGATTTATGTAACTTTAGTTTAATGCTCTATCCGGGGGGTTGCGTTTCCTATGGCGTCCCATGCCGACATTCGCCTACCCCCCCCCCCCCTCCCCCCTCCTTCTCAGCTGTTTGCCCGCTAGTATGGTTATCAATTGCCGAGGGCATTTATTTAGTTATGAAATTATTATTAAACATTTATTAATCCAAAGATTATTTGTATTATTATTATTAGTAGTAGTATTATGGTTGCTGAGGACAGAGAAAGATGGAATACGCTGGTCAAACGATCATCTGTGGTGACACAATGACCTCAGAGTTACGGGATAGGATAGGATACGATAATTTTTTTTTGCCTTGTTACCGCTCTTCCCAGCTCGTTTTAACGATTTTATTACTACTTGTTTCTTATTAATGGTCTGTCTGCCTGCATCCAGGTTTTAACAGCCGTTGGCACTTCTATCTATGGGCACTCATCTAGCCAACCCTTTTAGAGAGATTTTTTTTTCTCCTTTGTCCTCCTCGGAAGACCATGTCTTATTGTTACCTTTTTATTTTTTTTAATTGTTGACGGTCTTATTGGGTGATTTATGGTCTATCACCTCCCGTTTTTATTCTGCCTTAATGGTTTTTATTAAATTTTATGTCTAATATTTTTTCTTTGCGTGTATGTGGTGTCTATATGGCCCTGCCCCTCTTCTGTTAGGTGTGCTTTTATTGACGATAGTGTTATATTTCCCCCGAATTTAATAACAGGTGGTCCTGAAATTTTAATTGTAACCATTTAATCTTCTTCCCTTTTTTGGGGTCCGTTCTATCCTGCATTCTTAATATGATAGTCCCCTTTACGCTTTATGTGCCCGGGGATTGTTAATTTACTCACAAAAGGTTGCCCAGTATCAAAAATAGTTCGTGGCATGCAATCAAAACGTTTTGTGGCGCTTTTTTTTTCTATACAACTCGGAGCAGGTTGCAGCTAGCTTGCAGTGGAGCGAAGATAATCTGTATTGTGGTTGTATTAAACGCGTACGTTAGTAAAGATGCTTAATGTATAATTAAGTATGCTTTCAGGTTGGGCTTGTTTTCATCGTCATCGTAATTTTCTGGTTCTTTGTATCCATTGTCGCTTCATCGTTCGTGCTTTTCGTGGGTGGATAACATCAGGATGGTGGCACAGTCGGACAGATCGAAGCTTCACTTCATTGTGTAGGTCAACGTCCCCGGACACTTTCGCACATAGGGGACGGTATCGACGTTGGTTCCGTTGTTCCT
Organism: Oncomelania hupensis; assembly: GCA_036898135.1. NCBI lineage: Eukaryota > Metazoa > Mollusca > Gastropoda > Littorinimorpha > Pomatiopsidae > Oncomelania > Oncomelania hupensis. The sequence goes on along the minus strand of CM072517.1, from coordinate 32,881,493 downwards.
TGGCTTGGACAGCGCGGATCCTAGGAGGTGAAGGGAGCACCCACTTGGACGCCCTGGAAAACTGTGTCTAGTTATCTTGGCGCCTTAGTCCACGGGATTAAAGTTACGTTTTGGGTTATTTTGCTAGCACCGAACTGACAAATTTCTGAGTTAGCATTGCTTTTCCTTTATTTTTTTTTTAATTGTATGAACTGGTTATTTTTGGTTTCGTTTTCCTTTACAAGACTGGAGGAGGGAGTTTATTTCTGTTTTTTGTTGGCATTGGGAAATTGTTTTGAATATTATTATTTTAAATCTTAAAATAAAAAAGTGTTGTGTTCATTAGTTAGGAAGAGTAGTGTGAAAGTAGAAAACAAACATGCATGCATATTCTGACATGCAAAGTCAAGAATGAAACCAAATACACGTGACACGCTCAAACATCTGAAATATTAATTAAACACAAAACCACTAAAAAAACAATTGTTTATATTTTACCTCTAAAATATTTTTATTTATTTCCAAATTTCTTTCTTTTTTTTTTTTAAATCAAAAATTGAGTTTGTCTTGGGGTCCAAGAAGCCCTATTCCAACAAATTTCATAACTGAAAACAAATGAAGTAAATTTCTACCATGTGATCAAAAAAATTAAGTAAGACATTACTTCTTTTTTTTTTCAAATAAAAACGTAAGACACATACATCATCAATGTGAAGTTGTGGAAATCAGGTGTTGGACAGTGTGATCCAGAAAAGTAAATCGTTAAAACGCAAACAGACAAGCTGAAGACATTCAAATGTTGATTTTCGATGTTCTCAAAACTCAAATCACTGGGGTAGCTTTATTTTTGTCAAGACACAGCAGGTTTGCCTAATAGCCAATGCCAAAGACTTGGGCACAAAAGCAGATCTTCAAGAACCACTATGATCCGACTCGTGCGACCAAGATCCAAACTTATTTGAATCTGGCCCTCATGACAAAAGTCAGACCAAATATACTACACGCATGTACATGTATCATGTCTGCAACATATCTGTACATGTGTAAATTCTGTAGTCTAAGTACACTATCTTATGCCATCTATCTATGCTCGGACATTGTGCCAGTTTTTGCACAACTATAATAAAACACAGACAATTGGACCCAATATCTCATATGAACTTGCTTCCGTAAAACAGTCAAACCTAATTAAAAGAGACTGCAGTCAATAAAAATCATCCAGGAGATAACTCATTAAGGTACCCTTCAAACAAACTGCTACTAGTCAAATACACAGCAACCAATATTTAAATAAAATCTAAGTCTCGAGTCAAAGCGATGATGCTATCAATTGTCAAGGAAATTACAATAGGAGCAACAGACAGGATTCTTTTCAATCTGCTAACTTACAAGCAATCATTTTCACACACAGATCTGTTAACAACTGCTCTTGCTATCTCTCCTTCCCTTTCTCTATCTCTAAACCCCCCCCCCTCCTCCTCCTCTCTCTAGACTGGCAAAAGACTCCTCTCTCTAGACTGGCAAAAGAAAGGTGAGTGGTGAAATAAAAAAACAAAAACCTCAAATCTTTGACATGCAGAGATTCTTTTTGATATATAAAAATATACATTAATGACATCTTAAATCGATCTTAACCATGATCACTTAATTATGTTATCAATGATTTCTCTCTATTCTTACTCCTAAATATGGCTGCCAACAAGATGTCTACTTGCATCACTTTTGGAGGTGTTTGTTCTCTGTCATTGTCTTCTTCTTCCAAATACACATGCCGTTTGGTAGCTGTCATCTTCCCCACTAGAAGGTCTTCTCTGAAAGTTCTGAGAAGCCGCTTTGCACTTGCGTATCCATTCTGAATTAGAACACGGATGCACACCAACTCGGATTAACTGCCACAGAGGTGGGGAACCATTCCTTGGCAAACCTAGAAGGAAATATGCTGTCTGTGCTCTGATGGATATGCAAAATCAGCGACTTTCGTTTGTATTTTTGGAGGGAAATTTGCTGTCCAGTACAGGTGAACAGAATCTGTATTTTTTTGGAACGTTCTGTTTATTTGATTGATTTTCCATAATAAATATGGCTGTACCGTAACGATAGGCATGTCTGATATCGCTTCCAAGTGTTGTTCTCCCACACAAGACTATGCACATTCTACACCATCTCTCACTTCTTTATAGAATTGTTCTTCCTTGTATCATTGACAATGCTGAACTTCTTTTACTCACACACAACATGCATATTCTACATCATCACATTCACTTCATTATCTCCTTCACATTCACTTCAATATCTCCTTTACACATAATTCTTGCATACTTCACATTCTTAAAGTCGGTGTCATCACTTCATAATCATAGCACTGACACGGCTGAACTTCTTTCACACACAAACTGCACATTCTACATCACTGCTCACTTCTTGATCTCCTTCATACCCGAGTCTTGCATACTACACAGACTTTAAGTCAGTGTCGTCATGTCATTCATATCTCCTTTCATATACACACGCACAATACACTTCAACACCCGTACTTCGTACACTTCATACACACAACTGTTGCACGTTCTACGCATCCCTAAGAAGTCAGTTATCACTTCACAGTGGTGTTGATAATGCTAAAAGTATTTTTCTTGGTGAGTGTCCCCACAGCGGAGATGACGGTCGCTCTCGTTCCGGTGGCATTCATGGTCAAATTGGCAGCTGCGTTGGCTCCAGCGCTCGTATTCCTCTGAGCGTTCAAAGGCAGTCCAGGGGGCAGTGCATCCCACTTGCTCTTGCGCTTCTTGTCATCTGAGGCAAAAAACAATTTGGACATGTAATACTACTACTACTACTAAAATAAATTATACTGAGATGTATAGAGCTCGCTTATTTCTCTACAATGTAAACCTCAAAGCATGAAGTCAACACAAGCAAGACGTACAGGTCTTTTGTAGAAATGGAAAAGAGACTCATAATAAGACAGAGAAAGAGAGACATACATTTTTTGTCCAATTAAGTTCAAGGCTAATGGTGGTGTGGTGTGGTATGGTGTGGTGTGGTGTGGTGTGGTGTGGACATGGCCAGGGGCTGTCAAAGCACATTGGTCTTCTGTAAGTGTGTTTGTTTCAAAGTCAAGGATGTCTAGAGACCATGCGGACATTCTCTCACATTTGTGTAATCACTTAGCAGAATGCATCTTGTTAAACCGACCGTGCGCCTTGAGATGTATTTATTTATGAAATCATACGTGAGCATTCAAGGTCATCTGAAGGTCAAGGTCAGGTCAGGTTTCTGTAGGGCTGCAAAACATAATAAAAATTGCTGAAAAAGGTGTGTGTGATTTTTTTAAATTTTCAATTGGACAGGGTGCTAGTGGGTATATATACAGGGGCGAAATCTGAACATTCAAAGTCACACGGAAGGTCAAGTATTTATTCCCCCACTCTTTCTTTGCTTTTAGAAAGTCAATAAGCCATTTTCATAAAATGTTAAAGTATGTGCAGTGTTCACAAGTCCATATTTATATAAGATAACTTGTTGTTTTTTTAAAAACCTTTTTAGCTGCCGGCTAGAAATGTGGCCCCATGGCCAAAAACAAGCCGCTAAGGCTTGTATGTGTAAAGGCAATTCTGTGCAACACTTAATCATGCAGCTATCATCAACATCACACTAAACATCATAATCATCATTGTTGATCAATCCTCAAAACCGATCATTCATGCATGATATAAACGCCACAACCATAACATATCGTTATCAAAAATCATCTATAAAACAACATTATTCATACCACCCAAAGTGAAAATCGTGTCATTTCAAACAGATTGGGATCTAGGATAGACCTGAGTATAGCCATTCTTATACAACAAAGAGAAAGGATAATCAGACCACAGCAGGCATGAAACTTTGAAGATAAATGATAATTAATGATGATAATGACGGAAACGCAGAGAACAATCAGACCAAAGCAGGGATAACAATATGATAGAGATGATGATGATGATGCTGAAAAAGATGAAGAGGATGAATGATGACAGGAAAGCATAAAACAATTAAGCAAAGAACAATGAAATCGCAGCAGAAATAAAAATATGATGATGATGATAATGATGATGATAATAAGGATGATGATAATAATGATGATGATAATGATGATGATAATGATGTTGATAATAATGATGATGGTGATGACGACGAATAATGGTGAGAATACAGTATTATATAGTGGCATCCACATGTCAGTAGACATGCCCAAAGCACATGTAGGAGAAAATAAGCAGTCCATAGGCTTGAGTCTATCTCATTTTTAATGTCAAACACAATAAACAACACCAAATCTTACCAGCATAGCTGGCATCCACTGCAGTGGCAGAATTGGATTTCTTGGTTCCAGAGATGAACTCAATCTGAAAAAATATGGTGGTAGCTCCTAAGAAACGTTGGCTATCTAATATTACATCAGCACAATATGTAGTTACTCTGATGAATAAAGCTCAATGACCTCCTAATATTACTAAAACTACTAGGGTCACGATCATGTGCACTGAACTTTTCCAGTCACATCAGTCACTGTTGCGGATTGGAAGAGACCCTGAAAGCTGCAAGTAAGTAACAATATTCTTTGCTCAACAGACATATGAATTTTTGTTTCCATCGAGTTAACACCACACTGTCAATTTATTTATGATTGACCCATGTTTAGAAATCCTTAGCAGTTTACATAAATGAGACAAACAGCCAAACATAATTATATTTTCAAAAAGTGAGTAGAAAGACAGGTTCGAATTCAGATATGTTTTAGAAAGAGATTAAAAAATGGAGAAAAATAGAGGGGAGAGAGAGAAAGAAAAAACCAACCAAACTGACCTTGGTTTTGCGATCCTTCTCCCTCTTTTCCATATCTTTGCGCTGGGCTTTATCTGTTCAAACAGAAACACAATACATTGCAAATAAATCTAAATAAAATAAAATAAAAACTGAAAAACAAAACCTGATGCTGATCATCAACAAGTACATATCGCTGCTCTCCCCTGTGACTAAAAGGTTACAGGTCAACCGTTACCATTTTATTTTTTAAGAAATTTTATTTTATTTTTATTAAATAAGAAATTGGTATAAATAAATGGGCAAAAAAAAAATACAGAGAGGAGCAAAATATACAAAGAGCACAATCATACTACAGCTATGGGCTATGTAAGCAAGTGAGGACGACAAGAACTAAAGCCGTTTCTTACCTAGCTCATCATAATAAGAACTCTTCCCCCAGCAGTGTGGATCAAATTTGGTCTGCAAACGAACAACACATTTGCAATGCACTTAAAACTAAATCATTTTCTAACATGTTAATAAATAAGTAATATAAATAAACAATGATTTGTGTCACGAATCGCTATATTCAAACTAACTTTCTTACTTCTCACGAAAAAAATTCATAACTGGTAATTGAGAAACAAATGGCTATTAATAATGCATTGTAAAAAGATGTGTTATTTAGTTTAATTTTAATTTTAACATAACCATATTTTTGTCCGTGTAAAATGGTTAAGGGTACATTGCATTATTATTAATATTAACATTTTTATTATTATTACTATTATCACCGTCTTTATTATTATTATAAATCCTGGCCTCAGTAAAAATTGCATTGCTGAAAAGTGTACATCAGTTCTCCCTTCCCATACATTTGAGACATTTTGCTACCAGTAAAAACACAGAATTGAAAATAATGAAAATTGGTTACATACCAGGTCAAAGTTGGAGCCGAATTCATCAATTTTGTATAACTGAATCAGCTTCTCATAAATGCTGCAACAAACAAAGGCAAATAAGGTATTATCCTTTGTATCATGAATACACTATGAACAACTTACTACCATTTGTATTACAAATACACCATGAACAACTTACTATCCTTTGTATCACAATGAACAACTTACTACCATTTGTATCACAAATACACCATGAACAACTTACTACCATGTGTATCACAAATATATCAGAGGTATTGCGTAAGCATGTGGTTGTGATTATGGTTCAAGACTACTTTCTGTCAGCGATGTCACAGCAGTTTATGCAGCTCGTTAGTATGCAAAGATATCATGTCAAAAACTTTATCAAGCGTACTCGGGAATATATTTTATTTATTACAATGGTGGCCTGATATCTAAATTAATTTTATTTTGTATAAACATTTTTACTGAACTACACGGTGGCCTAATAGTAGAGCTTTGGCTTGCGGATCTGAAGGTCCTGGGTTCGAGCTCAGGTCGGGGCATTGTGTTGTATCCCTAGGAAAGACACTTTACTCCTGTTTCCTACTCCTTTAAATGAGAGTATAAACCGAGGTCTAGTCTGTGTCGCATACATTCCACCATAACGGACTTTAAAGATCCTGACGCTCATGTCCTAGATGGGTGAGTGCCAGTGACAAGAACACACCCAGCATGCACCTAGGTCCTTCTCCCGCATCCCTGGCTGCCCAGGATTGTGCTCAGTTGTCTGGAGCATTATTACAATGCGCCCAAAGGCTGCAAGTTGGCGCCTCGGGCGGCTTGAGTAAGATCCTGTATCGGCTAGCGCCTTGAGCAGCTCTTGAGCTGGAAAAGCACTATATGAGAACGATTAAATAATAAATAATATGTTATGACAGGTCCCTTTTATCTTATTTCTATGGGTTATCTTCCCTGACTGAGCTTTCAATGAAAAGAGAAATAACTTGCAATAACCTTTTGTTATGCATGCAATATCTTACCTCTTTTAATTGCATCAGGTTGAGAGAAGAAAGAAAGAAGAACACTAAGTACCTTGGGTTGCGAAAGCTTGTGAGACGTTGCATCTGTTCATTGGGGTCGAAACCTCCTTTCACAGCCCGTGCATACAAATCTGCTATCTTATCCTGAAAAAAAAAAGAAGCAAGTTGATTAAAATTTGTAATTATTTTCTGATAATCAAGTTTGGGGAAAACATCACATTTTTTCCAAATTGTTTTGACCAGACATTATCTACACAAAGAGAGCTAGCTTATTTTGGTTTGTTCACGACTGTTTTGACTTGTACACTCGACTCCGCTGTACACACATCTTTTCAACAATTCAAGAGCATAAACTCATGAATAATTCCACTACATAGATCTTCATCACTAGATAGACCACCACCACCATGATCATCATCAAATCTACCACATACCTGGAGATCCTTGGTACATTTACCAGGAGGTTCCGGTGGCAGTTGAATGTCATCACTGTCTTGCTGAATGACTTTAGGGAGTGATACTGTAAACACACATGCACAAAAGGAAACTGAAATTGTTGTCACACAGTATAGCACAGTTGTTATCTCAAAGGTGCTTGACAAAATCAGGATCTAGCTCAAACTGCAAACGAAAAAACTGTGAATGTCCTCATCATAATACACCCTAGCAAACAAGAAAGCTGGTGGTTTATATTCATCTTATTACTTTTAAATCACCAACTTCCAACTTATCATATATAATGCAATACAGAATCATAATTGAAATTACATCGTCTACAAAAAATGCTAGCAAGCAAACTGATCATATGTTTTCAATTGTTACCCTATCAATGTTGTTGCATTTAAGTTTGTAGGACCACTGTATCAGGCTCACTGAAGGAGTCTATGTCCTCAAAGGTTTGCTGACAAAGTTCAGACAATCATGCTAAAATGTTTATCACAGATGGCAAGTGGAAATGTTTTGATTACAAAAGACACACTGCAACAAACTCATAGATTTAATCAATACCTGTATGGCTAACTTGAACGGTAGGACTACTCAACTCACCTTATTGATGCAAAAAACTAAAAAAAAGACAAAAAAAGACAGAAGAATCACTGGTAATACTTACTAGAAGCTGCAGTAGTCTGCTGAAACAAAATATAAAATTTAAACTAAATGTAACAATTAAATTATGACTGAATACTTGAAAACAATAAAAAATCAACTGAATAAAACAATAAATACATAAATATTTTAACAAATAAACAGACTTTCACAAACATATACATGAACACACATACACACACCACTACTGGTAGCAAACAATGAGCTGTTCAGATAAAGTAATTCAAAATACAACTAGAAAGGCAAAGCCCATAATTATGACTCTCATGCTCTTATGGAACTTTTAATATTTAACTTAATGTGAAAATGAGTGCTCAGAAAAGAAACAAAAATTAAATGGTGGCATTAAAATGTAAAGTAATACCAACTGATCTTTCGATGCTTTTGACCTTGAGATTACCTTGACCTCCGGCTCCACACTCATGTACAATCAAATAAACTACAGCAAAAGTTATATTATGTCAAATAAACTTACTTTGGGATAATCTTGACCTACAGTAACTGTGATCTTGGGATGAGCTTGACCTTCACATGACCTCTGGTGCTCTTGTATGATCAAAATTAAAATTTTATCTCTAAATTTATTATTAATAAGCATACTTACCATGAATCACAAGTGCAATGTTTTGGCGTTGCTAGGAGAGAGTGCCTTTCTAACGGAAGTAAACAAAATAAAACAGTCATAGAGTTGCTTCCCCTGACCCAAACTCCCCGTGCTTTACGTGCCATATCATGCGTCAAAACGCTCACAGTCAAAGCCAGTAAACATCATTCCTTATTTTGGAACTGCGGGGAGGTGGGAGGGAAATAAAAGTGATTCATGGTAAGTATGCTTATTAATAATAAATTTAGAGATAAAATTTTAATATTAATGTCGCATACTATACCATGAATCACAAGTGCAGATTAGCACGAAAAGGACGGAGGGAAGCAACTCTAAAGAACAACTTTACCCTGAACAGGCTGAAGAAGAGGACCCAGATTGAAGGGCCGCGACCACAGCATTGAAACCAAGAAACCATCCTCTCGAGTATGGCAGGGCAGAAACAGTATGAAGGCGGAAAACCTTCCGAGGCCTCCTGAAGCTCAGAAACCTCATAAGGAGGCCGGACAACAGCCAAGCGGGAAGACGGAGAACGCTTGGGTCGTCATGCGAAATCCCGGATGGAGGCTGCCGAAGCGAACTCGCCCCGAGAGCGAGAGGAAAGCACAGACCCTGGGAAAGACGAAGGAAAACGGGGAACCAGGGCGGAGCTGGCAAAAAGGGAGCCACGAGAATGAGAGAAGGAGACTACTCCTCGGCTTCCCTGAGAACCTGCGGAAGGAGGGAGAATGGCGGAAAGGCATAAGTCTCCAACCCCTCCCCAGAAAGGACAACGCGACCACCGCCTAAGCCCGGCAGCCTGAGACCGGCGACACCAACAGGGGAAGCCTGGAAGAGTAAAGAGTGGCAAAAAGATCGATCAGAGGTTTAACCCACTCCGCCCAAACCGGATGAAGAACGGAGCGGGACAGGATCCATACCGTGTGGACCACACAATGAGGGCGACGCAGAAGATCGGCTAAGACAAGACAGAGCCGCTAACATGTTTGGCTACAAGCGTACAAACGAAATTAGCTAACTACAAAAGGGGGCTCTCCACCATAAAGGAGAGAGCAGAGGGATGGGTACCCCCGAAGTGGCAAAGGAGAGAAGCCACAGTGATACTGGCAGAGCGAACAAGCAAGAGCCCCGAGGAAGGAAGGGAAGAAAACGATGAAGAGCCAGGCAAACGGCTTCCACCTCCAAACGACTGAAATGCCAAGACAGATGGTCCTAAGACCAAAAACCGTGAGCTGAAAGGCTGCCGGTACGCTCACCCCAACCGACCAAAGCCGCATCCTAGAAGATGACGGCCACCGGAAGCAGAGGGGAGATAGGAACCCCCGGCGAAAGCCACTCAACATTCCTCCAAGGGCGCAGAGAAAGGCGAAGGCCCTCCGTGAACAGAAAAAAAGAGCGTCCCAGGAAACGCCGGACTGACTCCAACGGGAAAAAAATCAACGTTGAAACGGCCGCTAGCGAACTCCCGCGAGGGGAACCAGAGGAACCATAGCCTCAAAACGACCCCAACAGAGAGGCCATAAAACTGGCTGAAACGACATCCTGACGCTCCAAAGGTAGCAGAAGGGACGGAAGCCTCTGCACCCGACGAGCGAAAGGGCGGACTGACCAACCGCGAGTGACGACTGACATCCCCAGGCAGTTGCAAACCGGAGATGGAGACGACACGGACTTGAGAGGGTTCACAGAGAACCCCAAGCGCGGCGTCCAAAGGAGAACGAGCCCGGTGTGCACCAGACAGAGATCATGAGAACCAGCCTTGACCAATCGGTCATCACGATAAGCAGAGAACCGCAACTGAGTAAGCGAACTACAGCAGCGAGTTGTAAGACAATCCTTGTGAAAACCAAGGACTGCGAGACAAACCAAAAGGAAGGGCTTACTATGAAAAACCTGAACTCATCAGACGAAGCGCATCCAACGCCTGTGAAGAGGCAGAAAGCCACATGGAGAAAGGCGTCAGAAAGATCGATAGAGGTAGCCCAACCTAGCACCAGGCGCCAACCGCCGGAAGCCTACGGGACAACGAAGAAGCGACCATAGACCGAGCGACCTTAACCCTTGTCAGGAAAGAAAGGCGGAGCCGAAGGAATGGCCCGAGCCCAGAAGGCGAAACCATCCGAAAAGAAAAGCGTCATGACGCACAAGAAGCAGGCTGACATAGGCAAAAGCCTGAGATTCGCAACCCAGAACGAAGGAGGTATAGTGGGCCTCCCCGAAAGGAACGAAACGTCGTCCCAGAATACTCGCCCAGCCGAAGACAGCGCAGCATACAGCGCGGCAGCGAGAGAAGTATACTCAAGGGACCTAACAATAGACCCCTCTATCTGCGCCAGACCTCTGAGCGAGAGAGGAACTTCCCGGCGACACCGGGCAAGGAGGACGGACTCAAAGAAAAGATCCCACAGAGGAGCTCTAGGGAACCGAGGAACCTCCTCAAACGAAGAGGCCTCGCCCTCTATAAGTCCTCTAGCTGTAGCAGAGGCCCATTCCACACAAAAAAATAACACTAGGAGACTCCCTGCCAACAAGGCAAGCCTCATCAGACTCGGCAGAAGCAAGAGTCCCGCCTAGGAAGGAATGGAGGAGTGGTAGGGGCGCCGAAACCTCCTCCACCAACTGAGGACAAAAACCGCAATTTTTCGCATTATTGAAAATAACGTCCCCGGACACAGAGCGTATAGGGGACAACCCAAAAGCCGCAGCGCGCTGAACGGCCTCTATAAACAGAGCCTCAGGTAAAAGGGCCTGATATAACAACCCCCAGTACCCGTGAAAAACAGGAACCATGGTAGCAGGAACCCAGTGTGTCCCACCCCAAACAGAAGTTGACGCACACAGCGGCAAAATGGTGTTAGCATGTGAACCGGAAAACATGTACCAATAGAACCGGACACCAGTATCCCTGATCCACAACCGAACACGGGAGTGGCAGAGAACGCCGGGTGAACAGGGAAAATTCGACCCCAACCGGAAACTGAAGGGGCCACGGGTGAACCGTAATCCCCGATCCGGAAACCAAAACCCCCACCCCACGACCGCAAACGGAAGTGGAGTACAAAGGAGGATGGGAGGGAGGTGCCAAACCGGACAGGGAAAGGCAACGGGAGTACCGCACCTCCCGAACCGGAATCCAGAGCCCCCATCCCACGACCGCAAGCGGAAATGGAAAACAAAGGGGGAAGGGAGGGAGAAGCCAAACCGGGAACGGGAGAAGGTATCGAGTGACCCATACCCCCGTACCGAAAACCAGAGGCCCCTCTCCACGACCGCAAGCGGGAGTGGAGTGCAAAGGGTTGTTCGTTCGTTGTTTAAAATTTACGTCCCCCAACACCTTAGGGCATATTGGGGACGACGATGCAATGGGGGCTGGAATAGGGAGGTGAGGGACAAACCGGCGAACCGGGAGCCACACCCCTTGTCGCAGCCGGACGTAACACTGCAAACAGTGCGTTGTCTCAAGCTCGACAGTAGCCAGAAGCCCCGCTCCACGACCGCAAGCGGGAGTGGAGTGGAATGGGGGCTGGAATGGGGAGGTGAGGGACAAACCGGCGAACCGGAAGCCACCCCTCCCGTCGTAGCCGGACGTAACACTGCGAACAGTGCTTTATAGGGCTCCAGCTCGACATTAGCCAGAGGCCCCGCCCACGACCGCAAGCGGAAGTGGAGTGCAAAGGAGGCTGGAATGGGGTGGTGATGGACAGACCCGGCGAACCGGAAGCCACACCCCCTGCGGTGATGGACAGACCCGGCGAACCGGAAGCCACACCTCCTGCGGTGATGGACAGACCCGGCGAACCGGAAGCCACACCCCCTGCGGTGATGGACAGACCCGGCGAACCGGAAGCCACACCCTCTGCGGTGATAGACAGACCCGGCGAACCGGCAGCCACACCTTTGTGTCCCTGGTCGTTATTCCCGACCAGAAACGGCTCCAAGGTCACTTCTGGTAAGACCAAGGAGCCACCCCTCACCTCTCTACCGCCACTCCCCACCTCACCACCACTACCTCTACTAACCTGAAGGGTAGAAGACAAAGAAGTAGGCGCAGGAGTGGACAGGAGCGACGCTCTATCGAAGCAACTCAGCAGTATGAACGGCAGGAGAGGGAACAGTGGAGACCCCGGAAGAAACAGACGAAACCGTGGTCCGAGAGGGTACCACGCCAACAGCAGAAACACGACCCTTCTTGGAACTAACAGCCGACGAAGTAGAGACACGTCGAGACGGGGTGGAAAAGGAAGACCCGCTGCGTTAGACATGATAACGCAACCGTACCTCCGCCGGCGGTAGAACAATAAACGACAAGGCGAACGCCGTAAGTGAAGCAAAAAAAGAGAGCTAGAGAAGACACAACTACACCCAACGCGTGCCAAAAAAGGAATGATGTTTACTGGCTTTGGCTGTGAGCGTTTTGACGCATGATATGGCACGTAAAGCACGGGGAGTTTGGGTCAGGGGAAGCAACTCTATGACTGTTTTATTTTGTTTACTTCCGTTAGAAAGGCACTCTCTCCTAGCAACGCCAAAACATTGCACTTGTGATTCATGGTATAGTATGTGACATTAATTAACCCAATGTTGTTGCACACTATGAGTCAAATTGAGAGCAATCCTAATGTTCTATGAGAAATATTTTAATCTTTTTGTAAGGCCTAAAATGACCTTGACTGTCAAGATCAACGCAAAAAAAGGAACATATATGAAAGACCAATCTATTATCTCTAAATACCACAAGGTTTGACTTTATATCTTAAAGACTAGGGCTAAGGTCACTTCAAAGTACCTAAACAAACCAACTTTGGACAGTTACAATGCTTGACATTGAAGCAGGGTTGACCAAATTTGCACATTTTGTGTCTCTTATTGATATCTATCACGCATCAAAGAATCATAAGTTTAATACATGTATTAATAACTCAGAAAAAAAGTGACATTTTCATTTGTGGAAAAATTGTCGTTTTTTGCCTAACATTTGCTGACCCTGTGACCTTGACCTTGAAGTGAAGTCATAAATTCATTAATATGTAATCATTTCCGAAGTCTCAAGGGTATACACCATCCTACTAAGTATGGTTGCCATAGATTAAATAGATTTTAAGATATGCAACTTGCAAGTTTTGCACATAAGTAGGGTGGACAGAGGGATGGAAGGACTTTTTTTTTCCTTCAAAATATTATTTTTGGGTTGATTAGGACTGAAATTGTGTGCAAAAACCTGGAAAAAGTCGTTTTTTGTGCAAGTGAGTACACAGACATACTCAAAAAGTACTTACTGTAGCTTGTTCCTCATCAACCTCTTCGAGTTCACTTTCCTCTTCACTGCTTTCCTCTTCAGACTGCGACTCTTGCTCCGTGCCATATGAAACAAGGGCCACTAAACAAAACAACAAGAAAAATATGATGGCTTACATGCCAAATATTAATATTACATCGGCGGATCTTACTACAACTTACAGATTTCCATGCAATTATGCAGACAAATAAAGTTTGCAGCTGCTGTCATAAAAGTTTGCGGCCACGAGCAATACACAAACTATGCAATAAGCAGAATCCCTGTTGCATGCATGAGAGTGGCACACTGCTGCCCTGTCAATAGAAGAGGTACAACAAGGGTAGAGTAGAACAAGGGTAGAGTAGAACAAGGTCAGGGTAGAGCAAAGGTAAGGACAAGTGGAAGATCAAGCAAATAAACCTAGTACAACTGGATATAAATAGTATTACGATAGTTCTGAACGTTTTCTATAATAGCGTGTATTTACCTTTGATTTGATTCTGCGTTGTTACTAGAAAAAGCTTTTTATAATGTTGATTTTTTTTTGGGTTGTTGTCAATATTGCTGAAGCAAGGTTGAGAATTTTCTGGAATTACTTGTTTATTGTTTATCATTGATTGAATGTTCCAGGTCTTTCTGGCGATAGCTAGTCGAATCATGTAAATTCGTAAACATTCTGTGATGTAAGACAGTGTATAATCCCGGTGCCGAGTTTTATTTTCATTGGGTGTTACTGCATCATACTGGAATGTTCTAAGCTTTACTGGATTGCAGAGAGGCTATTTAAGTAATGCACTGTCTGCGAAAAGCGATCTGGTATGCAGTTGTTGGTGTTTGCTGAATAAATTTGAAAAACTGTATACGATGACTCTTGCCTTGTTGCCGACAGGCTGCGTGGATAAACGAATTTGAATTACACATAATGCATATAGATTTAAACATTGGGGCTGAATTGACTATTGATAATCATGTAACAAAGTCTTGAGTTTGAGAGGTAGGATAAAAAATTCAAAGTACAATAAGGATTCATAACTTGCCATGCGTTAACCCAAATAATCACATTCAAGCATCCAAGATGTTAAAAATAAAAAGACCCACTAAAAATGTCTGTCAAAAAGGACCAGCAGAAACGTCTACATTCAAACATGAAGGCTCATGCTAATATTTTAAGTTCTTCATCTTAGTTAGTTAATTATTCATTGCTTACAGGATCCAGGACCCCTTGGGGTCATGAGCAATCTTGCCACTGTAGATTGTTCAAATCTATAAAGGGAACAGTGAAAGCCACAGTTGAAAACCTGTCTTTCCTTTATAGGCAAGACGCTTCACTGCGGCAACAGTACCCCCGTTGGAGTGCCGGGGGTTTTCAGTATAAATAGTATCCCCACTTTATGGAAATTTAGTGCTTTAAATTCCCACTGTCGCTGTCTTCCTCATTTACTCTTTCCTATTCTTGCTCTGTCCTTCACTCTGCTATACTATCTTCTTCTTCGCTAGATCAATGACCTACCTTTTTTCTTGAAAACTCTTCCTGGACAAGGCTCCTTGTTTGTGTATGAGGTCTGTTGGATCAGCTTGGGAGTGTTGGACGCTTTCTGCCGGGTGGTCACTAGGGCTTCCTATGAATGTAGTATTTAGCACTATGGGCATTTTATATGTATGTGTTTGGTTGATGATTTATAATGATGTTTGTATTCTATTTTGTTTTTGTAACCGGGGTGTTCGCGTAGTTGAGGTCAACCCTCAGCCGTCCCCCGCGTGGGATGTCTTTATTGTAAAGTGACTGGCCGGTGGAGGGCGTTCAATTTTCCCACTGGGGTTGTTTCAGCAGATCTTTTATGCGGATCGGGGGTTGTCCGGTCCTGATTTGGCTCGGAAGAGTCCGCTGGACCTAAAGCAACAATAAATCAATCAATCAATCAAACAGGATCCAGGGGACTGCAAAGAGCCGAATCAGGACCACAAAATCAAGACCACAATGTGGCTGAAAGAGGACTTATCCCTGAACTGCATAAAAGATCTGCTGAAACAACCCCAGTGGTAACACTGAAGGCACTCCACCAGCCAGTCACTGTACAACAAAAGCATCCCACGCAGGGGACACTGAGGCTATATAATTTATTGAAACCCCATTTACAAAAACAAAAGAGAATATAAACATCATTACAAAATATCAACAAAACACATACATATAAAATGCCTACATTGATAAATAATAATATCATAGGAAGCCCTAGTGACCATTTAGCAGAAAGTGTCCAATATTCACAAGCTAATACAACAGACCTCAAACACAAATGAGAAGTTTTGTACCGGAAGAGTTTTCAAGAAAAAAATGTAGGTGACTGGTCTAACGAAGAAGAAGATAGTAGATTGATAGAACAGAGAAGGAATGAGAAAGAACAACAAAGGAGAGAGACAGTGACAGTGGGAATTTAAAGCACTAAATTTCCAGAAAATGGGGATACTATTAATACAGAAACCCCCGGCACCCCCACGGGGGATTCACCTTTGCTGCAGGCAGCAAATTTGAATATATTACAAAAACTTAACTGCAATTAGATGGGTGGGTGGCCTGCGATTTTATTTTGTTCTGGATGTTGCTTTCATTAAATGTCTCGCCACGATTGACCATTCTAGAAGCACACGACATTTTGAAAAAAAAGTTAATGAAGCGTGTTCATCACAGAAGAAGCGGCTTAGTTTAACGCACAAAATTTCAATCACAGTTCTACAATGTCTCCGTTGATGTTCACAGACTTAGCGCATAGACTAAAAGAGAAATTCAGAGAATAGCATACGCGGGCGGCGTGCCTTTCTTTTAGTAGGTCAACAATACGCGCGAAATGTACAGCATTAGAGTCAGCCGCTAAAGTTGTAGCCTATAACAGTGAAGCAGTATTAGCGGGCAGCTCACCCCTCTGTCAATAAGACTACATGAAAATGTGGATCGGCACTCGGTAAAAAATATTCTCTGGATTTTTTCTCTCGGAATTTTTTTCTCTCTTGGGAATTTTTTAATTCTTACTTGGAAAATCATGGATCCGCTATGAGAGTTCAGCAGCCTGTATAGTATAATAGTGATGTCATCATAGGCTATCAGCCTTATACCCTCTAGATAGACAGGCCTTTAAGAGCACACATGTTATTTATCACACTGGCAGGCTTTCAGGCATTAGCGGTCTGATGAAATCTATCTACCAATGGGAGGCGAGGTAAGGGGATCTCCACCCAAACATTAGTAGAAGACACAATGTATGTTATTTAGGCCAGTTAAATGCATTTATGGTACCAACTGTGACAACATTCCTTGGCAGATTGTTCCATGCGTTCGTAACTGTGTTAGTAAAAAAGTACTGGCATAAACTACTATGAACAGTCTTTTTTGTTAATTTATATTTATGACCTCAGGTTGAAGAGCTTTCAACCTTGCATAGTAGGGACCTTCTGGTTTTGGGGTCATACATGTTGTGAGTGTACTTACACTTGGTCTTCTTTCGGGATTTGGAGCCAGAGTGTTGGCTATCAGGTAAACTGGAACTTGAATTGTCCTCATTGGGCGAAACAGCAGGTGCCATTTTCTTGCTGACATCCATCAGTCTGAAAGGTTCCACAGACGGTCTTTCACTGTCATCCACTTCATAGTTTTCAAAGGGACGCTTCCTGAAACAATCACATTACATCCAATTAAATAAAGTGTATAGGTAACATTTTGTAAACCATGTATGTGTCTGATTGAAACAATCCTTGAGGCCAGTGATTCTAGTATACTGTACAGTCCTATCCTATCCTATAACTCGAAAGTCGTTGGGACACAACAGATGATTGTTTAACTAGCATAATCCATCTTTCTCTGTCCGCAGCAACCCTCATGGCTTCGCTCCGTGTCATGCCAGCCCATTCTCGAATGTTGTCCTCCCTCCTCTTTTTCTGTCTCCCTCTTCTTCTGTTTCCTTCCACCATGACTTGCAGGATAGTCTTTGCAAGGCCTGATGCTCTGCTGACGTGGCCATAACATTGGAGTTTCCGTTTCTAAACCACTGTGAGCAGGTCATCATGTTGTCCAGTGGCTTGTGTGATGGTCTGTCGGACTTCGTCATTTGTAATGTGCTGGGTATAGGAAATGCCCAGAATTCTTTGTAGCACCTCATCTCCATGCTTTGTATTCTTCGTTGTAGGTCTGCTGTGAGGGTCCATGTTTTGCAAGCGTGTATGAAGATGGAGATGACAAGGGAGCGCAGCAGCCTTACCTTGGAGTGTAGACTGATGGTCCTGTCTTTCCAAATGGGCTTCAACGTTGTCAGAGCAGCAGTTGTTTGTATGATCCTGCACTGTGTTGAGGGATTGGCCTTGGACTTTGATGGCCATTGGAGTTGCTGGTCATCATTTTGGTCTTCTCTGCATTTATTTCCATTCCAAAAGCTCTGGAGATGGTGTCAAATTTCTGTATCAGCTGTTCGTTCTTGTTCCTCTCCAATGAATACCATCAATGTCATCCGCAAAAAGTAGGTTGGAGATTGCTCTACCCCCTATGTGGATGGTGCCATCATGATCTGCAAGGGTATCCGACGTGATGCGCTCCAGAAAGATGTTTAAGAGTGTTGGAGAGAGTAGGCATCCTTGACGCACGCCAAGGTTGTTCTGAACCAGTTTCCGATGGTGCTGTTGTGGAGGACTGCACTGGTAGCCTTGTCATACAGGTTTCTGATAACTTCATTAATGTTAGGGATGATGTTGTTCACTCTCATGGTTGCCCACAGAGCTACATGCCAGACTCTGTCAGACGCTTTGTTGAAGTCTACAAACATATGATATAGACGTTTTTGGTGCTGTAGGTATTTTTCGCAAAAGTTAAAAATCAGCTCAGTGGTACTTCGCCCTGCCCTGAATCCTGCTTGTTCTTCAGCTATGATTTGTTCAGCTCGGGGTTTCAATCTGTTGAGTATTATTTTCAGGACTTTGATGGGATGGCTGATAATGCTGATGGTGCGGTAGTTTTCACATTCCTGAAAGTTACCCTTTTGGGGAACAGTGATGCAGTCAGGCTGGAGAATAAGTCCAAGAGAAAAACACTGCAATATGGCCAGGGTCCTCCAAGGTCGTCCAGGGGTGTATGGGCAAGGGGTCTGGAGATGCTGAAATAACATGTTGTTTTAAAGGCAAATTTGTACCCTCTCATGACAAGTGTTAAAATTTTGGACTCTTTCTTGGAAGTAAAAACAAAAAATAGAGTAAGAAATTAGAGAAGCAACAAAACTAAAATCATGCACAACCATGCTTGATGTCATGACGCCTACTGGACATGGATTACTTTTTGTTTTTAATTCATCAACTTGATCAAAATACTCCGTTTAATTTTAAAACTTGGTTTTGAGGGCAGTGTTTGGATGACAGTTTCTATGCTGCATGAAGGTTGGATGTTCTTTTCACTAGCGCTGTTTGACACTCCCAGTGAGTGATACCCTGTCACTGACATTAACACTCTCAGCACACCTTACTCTCTTGAAAACCTTGTCCGACTCAACAGTTTCTTGCAGTTCTCTTTTTTCCTCTCACAAATACAATCACGCTGAAATCAGATCAAGAAGGAACAGGAAGTTGCATTCAAACGCATCTTGCCCGGTGCAGAAGAAGTCACTCCTAACCAATGTGGACACAGTCACTCAATGACACAAAAGTACACGATAACACAAAAATACATGGTCAGGGGCAAATTACCTTCTTTTTTATTCCACTGAATTTTTGTTTTCCCCACTGAACCTTGCCAGAAAATTGCTGAAATCAGCGAATCTGCTGAGAGTTCTCCAGCCTGACAGTATACATCAATCAAATAGAACATAAATTACTTCAGTTCAATAAATGAAACTGAAAGAAATGACTAGAGTCTGATAAATTATATAATAATTATACCCAAAATAGCAATAGAAACATCAAACTAAAGAAGAAAATAAACAATTTTCTTTAGTTTCTTTGATGTTTCTGTTGAGCATATAATTTATCAGAGTATATGAGTTATATATCTACATATAATAAAGCAAAAATAATAAAAATAGCCATAACAAATCCCACCTGTCAATGACAAGGTGGTTCACTTTATTAAAATAAACTATAACCACCCTGCATATTTATTATTAAATTCTTACTAAGCTACCTAACAATAATTCATTTTGATGGAATTGGTATACCTTGCGTCAAAATCTTGACATGGTAAGCGTTTCAAGCTATACATGTCAATGTTAAGTCTTCTACTATAAAGTAAGGGAGAGAACTCTGTATTCAGTTTTACCCATTATACAGCAAATTAGAGTGAGAGAGATGGTTGTAGTCAATTGATGCAACATTTCTGACATCATGCCTTTAGCCCTAAACAAAACACTGTCTTCCTACACAGAAAATAGTCCTGAAATATTAGAAAATGTACAACAATTACTTTCAAGAAAAAGATAGATTTAAACTTCATATTTCATTCATATTTAGGTAAATAGGAATTAGAACATTTTGTATCTTGTGAAGTTGTATGATTTGGAAGATTAATATGGAGTACAGAGTTTAAACTTTACTAATTAACTTCACTAATTGTATGTAAGTGTATGAATTTGGGAGTTTCAACCTTGTCTTTGTTCTTCAAAGCATATTATAAATAGGCAGGAGTATATCGTATGTACATGAGAGGTAATTATCCTGCTCCCAAAGGTAAACAAAAAGTGTGACATTGTGGCTTTTAATTCCATGTGCTTCTACATAGGCTAAAAGAGCTCAAAAGCAGTACAATTGCATTCATAAAGCCTAGTTTTCCTGATGCATATTATTATTGACCTTTACAAAAGGTCTCATCAAAGGAGGTTTGGCCTTTAATGCTTAGACTACACTGAAGCCACTATGTCACACATTTTGTCCATCTTTGAGAGCAGGATAATTACCTTTCTTGATGTTTAAAGCAACTTGCCTCCATTGGCTTGTTTTATTCATTGCTCCTTAATGGTTGCTGTATGGTGCTAGCCATTTTGAGAGAATTATTATAAATTTTATATATACTTCAATCTCAAGTGGTGAAGATGCTTGAAGAAGTTGCTATGAAGGGTCTTGCGTTTTGTCAGTGTCATTGAAGTTTGTGAAACGGTGGATTTTTTAAAGTTTTGTGTTGAATATATTTTACTATTTTTAGGATTTTTTGCATCAAATGATTTGAAAATGTAGAAATAATTGAGTTAATAAATAAACTTGAGATTCTCATTGTCATAAATTGTGTTATACAATGTTTCCAATTAAGCAAAGTTGTGCGTCAATTAGGCACAAAATATTAAAAGTTTGTATGTGTGCATCCTGCGTATGAGTGGCCAAATAATAGCAGATGATTCAAGGTGGTGTCGCGAGTTGTTGTCCTTTAAAATCGCATGTGCGCTCAATGTATGCTTCCTCTAAACAATCAAATCATTGATCAAATGTGTTGCCGCATGACAAAACCCGGCTAAAGACGCCAGGATTGATTCGCTGCTACAGCCATAAAACACTAAAAATAGGCTACCCCATCAATTTTAAGATTGTTGCCTCTTTGTCTTTATTTAAGACTTTTCTTTAATATCCCAAACGGATTTTGTTCAAAACTTACTAGAACATTGTTTATTTTGTTGATTTTGATAAGGGTGTTGATCACACCTTGCTAAAACAATGGCACTAATTGACCTCCGATACCCCAACTTTTCTTGTCCGACTATGAAGGGAAATCCCCCAATGTGGATTGATATATAACGTCTGGAGAGTGAAAAGTCCCTATTGGTACTACGTTTTGGTACATAAAAGTGTGTGGCGTATGAATTTTTCATGAAATTCCTTGTTCCGAAGCTTGCTTGTGACACAAGTTGTGTTCGAATGTGTCTCTAGCCGGATCGGGAAAAACTGAAGTGTTTCCTATAGATTTTCGACGATTTTTAGTTCAAAGTGAATTTTTTAATGTAGATAAACTCATCATACATCTATTTCAAGTGTTTTCTTGCAATATTTATGTTGCATTTGTTAGAAACAATTTGTCAAAGTAAGTGACCGATTCTTTTTGGAAACCGGAAGTGATGGCTTCGTCTCCAGCGTCAGTAGATGTGTCGTCTGCTAGAGTAGCTAGGGCCTTGAATCGACCCGGTTTTGCTTCTGAAGAGCTCCAAGTCCTGCTTTCAGACTATTTTTATGATGGTGCCAGTGGGAACTGTGATGAGGATTATGATTCTGACGAGCAGAAGCTTGATCCCGTTATTAAACGATACTGTTTGTTTTCATTCAATGATTCATGTTTCGTAGGCCTCTTCGCTATTGGCGTGTCTTTAATAATCCGTCATTCTACTTGCATAGATTTAGGTAAAGGTTGAAAAGGCGATATCAGTGAAAGAATTACAGTAGGAGTGTGGAAAATATTTCAGTAGTATATTTTGTTGGGTGGAGGTGGGGTGGGGTGGTTGAAAAGGTAAGTATTCTGGCCTGCATTCAATATTACTAGCATGACAAGTTGACTATGTTCTCAGTATTTATTATTGTTCATTTGTTGGTTTGTCTGTTTTAGGAAATGAACATGAGGACTATTTACCAAATTACTAGTAATTAGTATTTGCTTTGATATTTGTGTTTATTTAAACTTTATAGAGCAAAATGAAATGTTATTTTGATTTACACCTGTGACGTGACAGATTTATTTGACGTGCCGAAGGGAGTGGAGAATCGGGGAATTATTAAAGCTTGATTATTAGGACTGAAAACTACCTAATGAAACTTTTGTTTTAGGTTTGTAATCTTTGTTTGACTATTTGAACTGAGCTGATGTAGCTGCTTGCAATTAAACAAAAGATTACTTGACGGACGAGGGATTTAAGAGGGGGTGGGGAGAGGGAGGGGGCATTATGATAGGGTTTATTTTAGAAAAATGATTGATTCAGGCCATGTTCTTGATATATTATTATGTGTTTGAGTTATTATAGACTTGCTAAACACTTGTTTTATTTCTAATATGTTTAAAAACACTATGCATTATGGATGGGTACAGAATAAAATTGTGTGTACTGTTTTAATTTGTTTATGTTCAGTATTGTGTGAATGGTGTATAATGTGAATTTTCTCATCTTATCTCAACTCACTGCCATATTGCTGCCATCTTCCTGATTGTTTTGATACCAAATACATGCATGGGAAAATTCTGGTTGTGAAGTAATGATCATTTTACAATTCAAAACTTTGAAGGCAATTTCTGGAAATTAGCCCCCGAGAAAATAAAATATTTTAAAAAATCATAAAACATCAACCAATAAAGATAAAACAATTCAGTTTTTTGCATTTTGAAGATTATTTTTAGTACTTTGTTAATAAATAAATAAGTAATTTTTCATATTTTGACACTTTAGCCTGGTTTTTTCATGCTGCAACACAAATGGTTTTTCTTTCCCTTACGAACCAAATTGAGGACTTTCAAAATCTGCAAAAGGACTGTAAAGTTTTATTAACTGACAGTCCCATGGGCTCTTATTTATTTTTGGGTGAAGGAACATGGGTTATAATAGTATCATTCTTTTATTTTATTCTTTCATTCACTTACAATCCAATCTCTCTTTACAATCTATGTCACGTCCTTATCTGTAACTATAATTGTAATCTATCGGTGTAAAGAGATAGGGTTACATAAAATAAAATAATAATAAATGTGAGAGTAAGTGTGCTGTGCGAGAACTTGAAAGTAATGTCCAGTCTATGTGCCGTATAAGTAGTAAGGAAATTAATATGTTGTGTTATATAATTATGTATGCATAATATGCTAATACGTTTCTTAGTTCTTGTCCATGTACTCTTAATTTTTATGTCGGATTGCAGACCATGTACTGAATTTCTCAGTTTGAGATCAATAAAGTTATATTGCAGTGTTCCCTCCGCACAAAAAAAAAGAGAGTCCTTGGGACTCCCAGGTATACAATTTTAAGAGTCCTTATGCAAATTTTGAGAGTCCCCAAATCGGTGGATGAACGGGTTTTGGGCCCAGACAACCAAGTCAGAAGTGACATGATCGTTTATGATAGAATCAAAGAATGGATTCACGAAGATTTCTTCTGTTCAGTGAATGTATTGCTTGGAGGAAGTTTACAATGTGCGCGCATGCGATTTTTAAGGACGACAACTCCCGACACAATCTTTAATCGTCTGCAATGGCAGTCTCAGTTGGGTTCTGATTCTGATTATGCCGTGAATTAGTTCGCCACTCGTTGGTCGTATTTTTGACTTCAGCGATTTGAACAAAATGTGTGCGTCAACAGGACGCACACATGCACATTTTTCTGCGTCATTTTTCATATTTTGTGCGTAATTGACGCACTACTGTGCTTAATCGGGAACACTGTATTGTATTGTATTGTACATAGCAAGAGCAAGGTTACAAAACAAGAACAAAAAGTAATGTTATACAAAATATGTCAAAGAAACTAAGAACACACCTGTTATTAAACAAGAACAACAAATAATGTACACACAAAATATGTCAAAGAAACTAAGAACACACCTGTGAGTGTTATTTACAACATGATGATCTACTTCTTCATCTGAAATTAGGCCGCCAGTTTCTCGTCCAAAACTGTCTTCTGAGAAGCGACGATCTGGACTTGTTCCATCCTCAGCTTTGGCACTGCTTGGGACGAGTCTGTCTTCTGCGATATCTCTTTCATCCTTTGGTAGATCTCCACTTCGCTCTTCAATTGAAGTTTCAGCTTCATCATCAGAGTAATCATATTGGAGCAGCTGTAATGCTGAACCGGTCTTTTCCATTTTACCTGCAACAGACAAATATTACCATTTTTCCCTGCAAGAGCAATGTACTTGTTAATGACTAGTTTGGTTACAACCAAGTTAAAATTTTACAACACAACACGTATTAATGACTAGTTTGGCTACAATCGAGTAACAATTTAACCACACAAAAAGTCATTAACCATAAAAAAAGTCATGTCATGGTTTTTCATAGGTCTATCAAAGAAGTGTTTGGATCTGACTAGTAGTACTTAGTCATATAATGCAGTACCACACTGTTTTGCTGAACGTTACAAAATCTCTAGACAACAAAAGTTATTAGCAAAATGAAGACTGTTTCTGAGATGTTTGCCTTTCAATCAGATCGAAGAGACACAGTCAAACCAAATGACAAAATCAGTAGCATAGGATAGCATAGCGTAGTTCCGCATATAGGCTAACAGTAACAGCCTTTGGCCCTCAGATTAGATCTTGATGAGGGTCTCAGGACCCAGACCTCTGGCCTCAAAGCCTACCATTTGTACCAATTTAGAACCTTTTAGACTCCAATTTGGTGGAGTAGATGCTGTCCTTAAATAACTTGTCTATACAGTTCTTGAACACATTGAGTGATTTAGAATCCACAGCCTCGGCAGTCAGGTTATTCCAAGGGGTTACAACTCTAATAGTAAAATACTTCTTAAATTTGCGAGTATTATTAACAGTTTTAGTAAGTTTAAATTGGGCTGCCACTTATGCCATAACCTTTTAGTTTCTGTAAAAGTCTGATATGTGGAACAGTGTCAAATGCCTTCCTAAGATCAAAATATACTGCGTCGACTGGGATGCATTCATCCAGGGAGGACATCCAGTCATTTATTCATTTGTCACTAACAATTGAGTGACACATGGCTAACCCCTGGAAAAACCAAACTGGTCATTGTGTAAAACTAAAACTAAAAGTTCGTTCTCGATGAAGTGAGAGCACAATGAATCTCTAACGAATCCCTCAAATACTTTACCGACAACCGAGGTGAGGCTAACAGGGTGATAATTACCCGGAGAACTTCTGTCACCTTTCTTAAAGATCGGTTTAACCTCTGCCTCCTTCCACTCATCAGGTATTATGCCATCCCTCATGGTTCTATCAAAAAGTAACTTGAGAGGCAAAGCCAATTCATTTGCTAGTTCTTTCAGCATTCGAGGATTAATTTCATCTGCTCCCGGTGACTCACTCATCTGCTCTTCACTAACAATAATGCTATCCAGTTTTAAATTCATATCACAGTCAAAGTTCGGCACATTTTTGTCATCTTCCAGTGTAAACACACTAGCAAAAAACATGCTTTTTCCATGTGTGTCTTTTGTCAGTTTGAGTTTGCCGTCGCACTTTAAATTTAATAGATTATCATTAGAGACAGTATGCTTGGTTTTATCAATTTGGATTGTTTTTAGCTTCTTTTACCAGACGTATTTCCTTTGCTATAACCTACTTAAGAGACAGCCCAGATGTATTTCCTTTGCTATAACCTACTTAAGAGACAGCCTGATTGCGAGCCTTAGCATAGGCATTAAGCCATTATATTTATCAGTTTTAGTAGGGTATTTCTTTCAATTTCTTATGGCTTTATAAATGCATAGATCTGAAAATGTTCATCTTTTTTGTCTACTCTAATCTTGTCATACATATCAGGTGGAATATTCGTCTATTTGCTCCCTCCTCTATGTAGTAAATGAGCATACAAATCTTACCAAGATTCGAAATCGATTTGAAGTTTTAAAAAAAAGCAACTTCCACGGTGATCAAAAAATATCAGCAGGAAATGATGTTTCGGAAGCAAACATATTATATCTTACTGTTTTTAGTTACGTACATAACATAAATAAAAAAAAGCAACAAGAGCAATATTGGCAAACAAAATCTTATATTGCTTAAATTAACTGTAAATTGGCAAAATTTATATTTCTCAATGACTATAGCGTAATTTGTATCAATTGCAATTACCTGTTTTACCTAGTTTCGAATTGCATATGGCGAAGCATTTTTCCGAAAGATTGTTTACGGTGTTGCTGTGAAGGTTTGGTTACTTGAACGTGTTCTTCTGGTGTCATAGAGATTAAAATTTTGGCCATCATTCCATTAGTCAGAATTATTGCGATCATGTTTTGCAACGATTTAATTGTCTTCTTGTGTTTATTTACTTAGAGTATCTTTCAGATTTTGTCATGTAACTTTGTAAGTGTACAATTTTGTTTGGCCGTGGGTAACGAAATCTGTGAATCGTTACATGACTATATTTGTTGTTAATAAAGTATTGTTAAATTTTAGTTTTCATGCCGAATGTTTTTTTTTTAATGTTTAAGTGTATTTTCTTAACATTTCTCTTGGAAAATCATTGGTTTATTTATTTTGTCAATAATGTATTTTTTATGATGTACATTTGTAAATTGTAATATTTTTAAAATCATTTCTTGTGATTAACATGAAAAATATATATTTGTCTTCTGCAGATTTGATAATGTCCTTTGTGTTTACTTACACATCTTAATGGGAATTTGCTGAAATCTGTCAACATGCAGGAAGATAACGTGAAAGTTGCTGTTCGAGTAAGTGCTACACCATCACATGTATTATTCATGTAGTCAAATAAGTAATCTTTTAAACTAAACATTATTTTTAGAGAGATCACAAATAAATACATTATTGGAGGATTCTGTTGTTAGTGTTAATGATAAAAGATAACTAGTTTAGTAATATGCCCAGAAATCTGGTTACTTTTTTTTTTTTACAGTTATTTGACTGTCATTTAGTCACTACACTAGAGACAAGCTGTTTTCAAAATTCCTTTTGTTTTAAATTTTCAGATACGCCCTTTGCTTCCCAAAGAGAAACTGGCTGGGGAGCAAATCTGCGTGCGTCTTGTGCCGAACTCAACTCAAGTTGTTCTGGGCAAGGACCGAGCCTTTACCTTTGACTTTGCATTTGCTGCCAAGGCTACACAGGTATTGCTGTGTGTGGCAGTAGTTATGCTTTGACTTTCTCAAATGAACAAGCTACTGTGTTTCTGACCTAAAAAATATCTGTTCTTCTTGATGGTTTTCTCGTTGTTTCATTTCTTTTGTTTCTAATTCTAGTTAGAATTTTTGGGCATCACCAAACTCTATAGACCACAGTGATGAGATTTTTCAAAATGTTACCATTTTCTCTCCAAATTTAAAGGTAGCCAGATTCATTCTTTGAGGATGGGTGTGTAACCGGAATCCATCTAGGACATGAGCTTTAGGAGCTTTAGATTATATGCAAGGTAAGATATGCATTTGCAGACTATCATCCAAAGGAAGGGCACTGTGCTGCTCTAGCATCAGGTCATCTTATCGGTACAACACACTGTTTGCACATTTAGCCATCTCTCTCTTTCTTTCCATCTCTCTTTCACTCTCTATCTCTCTCCATCTCTCTCTCTGCTTAGCCTTCAATTGTTCAATATTTGGTTCCCCTATTGGCTAGCACTGCCCCACCCAACAGCTTCTCATGGCTAGCATTACTTAATCATCATCACTGTGTCCACTTGGCTGCCCATGTTTTGGTGGTTGAGAGTGAATGATAAATATTTTAGTTTTTAACATCATCAGTGTTTGTCTTGTGTTTTTCTTCCAGGAAGATATGTACAGGCAATGTGTGGAGCCACTGGTCACAAGTATATTTGAGGGTTACAACTCCACGGTCTTTGCTTATGGACAGACGGTATACCTAATTTATCTGTAGATTACGTGGTCGTTATGTAAACATAATGTGTTAGTCATGACTAAACGGTGTGTTATGCTTATGCGTGGACAGGTAGTATGCCATCATTGGATCTAGATTACACAATTGTTACAGTTGTTATGTAAACATGCATTATGTGTAAATCATATGTGTCATTTCAAATCTGTACACATCATGTTGTTAGAATAGAACTAGCAATGAAGTAATTGTCAATATACAGATAAATGAATACAATTATGCAAATGTATTGTTTCTTTATTTTATAGGGTTCTGGTAAGACTTACACTATTGGAGGGGGAGAATTTGCGTCTGTTACGGAGGAAGAGTTTGGAATCATTCCAAGAGCCCTCAACCAGATATTTGATATCATGAAGGCAAGTTACATACTAGAGATCAAGCTCACACTGCATTGCTGAGACTGACCGAGGCTTGTGTTATGAGAGAATGGAAATTTCCTTTGACTAGAGATCAGTGGAAAATACACGCGTGTGCATGACCAAGGGTGCTCAGAGCCCGAGTTCAACTCACCCACTAGATTAGTGACCCAGCCGAAGTCAATAGTCTATCCGAATTGCTACAAACCAGTTTACAGCTTTCACACAAAATAAAACTTCAATTTGTCTACTTTGGATGAAATACTGATGCAAATTGTAGTGAAATTTGGTGCAGGCAATATGGGCTATGGAAAATGAGGCAGATGTGTGAGAAAACAGGGCCACCTGTCAGACATGCAGACTGCAAGTTTTAAGTGGTCTGTGCAGTTTTGTACTCGCTATTAAAAATCAGATTTCCAGCAACCTTGGTTACTCTGTGGGGTGGGAGAAGCTGGAGACCCAGTTATTGGCTGGGTAGATGGGTGATTAGTATTCAGTGTTTTAGTTCTCACCAATCCAAATTCTAATTTGGCTGACTCAGTTGAACCTCCCAACAACAGCTTGAGTCTTGACCAATATGATGCTGTGCCTCTTAAATGAATATAATAAATATGATAATGTGCTATGAATTGAAATAATTATAAATTTTGGGTTTGTTTGTTTAATTTCAGGCTAATCCACATGTTACCTACGATGTGCGTGTATCGTACATTGAGATTTATAAGGAAGAACTGCGAGACTTGTTAGATTCTGAAACATCAAGCAAGGATATGCATGTACGCGAAGATGACAAAGGAAATACATGTAAGTTTCTTTCTGTTTCTCCATTTACGCAAGAAATAACAATAATGTTGATAATAGTAGTAAAATTTACTTGTTGGTGTTGTAAATTTTTTTTTCATTCACTTAATTTTGGGTGCAGTAATCATTGGAGCAAGGGAAGAGAAAGTGGAGTGCCTAGATGAATGTATGTCCCTGCTGGAATCTGGCTCATCGGCGCGGCACACAGGATCCACCCAGATGAACGAACATTCTTCACGTTCTCACTCTGTCTTCACTGTATGGATTGGTAAGTTCAACAAACATTCAGTTCTGTTGCGGATCAGTGTTTTATTTAACACTCTGTTCTGATTAGATCTACATTTTACAGTGGTGATGTTAAAGAATATTCATACAATAAGTGGTATGTATGGGTGGATCACTACAGTACAGACAGATTAATCCATTTTCATGAAATTATTTTTCCCCCGTGAGGGTGCTGGGTGTTTCTGTATAAATAGTATCCCCATTTTCTGGAAATGTTTGTGCTTTAAATTCCCACTTTCGCTGTCTTTATTATTTGTTCTTTCTCATTCCTGTTCTGTTCTATCATTCTACTATACTATCTTCTTCTTTGCTAGACCAGTCACCTACCCTTTTTCTTGAAAACTCTTCGGGAACAAAACTCCTCATTTGTGTGTAAGGTTTGTTGTATCAGCTTGGGAATATTGGACGCTTTCTGCCAAATGATCACTAGGACTTCCTACGATATTATTATTTAGCAATGTAGGCATTTTATATGTTTTGTTATTTTATAATGATGTTTGTATTCTATTTTGTTTTTGTAAATGGGGGTTTAATAAATTAGAGTATAGCCTCAGCCTTTATTGTACAATGACCGGCTGGTGGAGTGCCTTCAGTGTTACCACCGGTGTTGTTTCAGCAGATCTTTTATGCGGGTCAAGGGTGAGTCCTCTTTCAGCCAAATTGTGGTCTTGATTTCGTGGTCCTGATTCGGCTCTTTGCAGTTTGCTGGCCCCATTAAGCAATGAATAACTAATTAACTAATTAAATTATTTCACTCACTGCAATGTTCTTCCATCATATTTAATTTAATTGGAGTGATAGGGTTTGATTGACTGAATGATGTAAACAGTTGATTTGAGGGATTTACTGACTGGTTAATTTTTTGGTGTGACAATTGACAGCTCAACAGTGGGCGGAGCAGGATCTGATGGCAGAGAAACGAGTCTGTGACAGCTCAGAGGAAGCTGAAAATGGTATGTAAATGTTTGGAGTTTGCAACAACATTCTTTGTGGGTGGCGGTAAGTGTGTTGGTATGTATGTTTGTATTTGTGCATGATTATGTACGTGTATATATGCCTGTTTGATTTTTTTTTAATTGACGCGGTCAAAGTTTTATTTTAATTTTTATTTCTTTAGAAATTTCCCACTTCATGTCTGGCAAATTTCACTTTGTGGACCTGGCTGGATCAGAACGAGCACACAGGACTGGCAATGTTGGTGACCGTTTTAAAGGTGAGACATGTTTCATAGAGCTGTATGCATTGTTTTTCATGAATTTAATTCCTCACCCACGAAAAAAGTTTTGAACAATTTATTTGTATGATAAGTATTTTTAACTTGTACCCCACTGGTTTCAGAATCTATCCACATCAACTCCGGCCTCCTGTCACTGGGCAATGTAATAAGCTCTCTTGGTGACCCCAAGAGGAAATCCAATCACATTCCTTACAGAGACTCAAAAATTACCAGAATATTGAAGGTGGGTAGTTATAATAATAATAATAATAATAATAATAATAATAATAATAATAATAATAATAATAATAATAATAAATTGCATGTATGCAATGCATTTTTCATTAGAATAACAACTCAATGTGCTTACACACATCATTCATACTCATCTTCACAACATTCGCACTAGATCATATACAGCATCATTCAGAAAGTATTATTACTGTTCTTACTATTTACACAGAAAAAGCCTTACGGAACAAGTCCCCTTGTGGGGGTGCCGGGGGTTTCAGTATAAATAGTATCCCCACTTTCTGGGAATTTAGTGCTTTAAATTCCCACTGTTGCTGTCTTTCTCCTTTGTTCTTTCTCATTCCTACTGTGTTCTATCAATCTACTATACTATCTTCTTCTTCGCTAGACCTGTCACCTACCTTTTTTCTTGAAAACTCTTCAGGGACAAAACTCCTCATTTGTGTGTGAGGTCTGTTGGATCAGCTTGGAAATATTGGATGCTTTCTGCCAGGTGGTCCCTGGGGCTTCCTATGATGTTATTATTTGGCAATGTAGGCATTTTATATGTATGTGTTTTGTTGATATTTTATAATGATGTTTGTATTCTGTTTTGTTTTTGTGAGCGGGGATTCGATGGATTGGAGTGTGGCCTCAGCGTCCCCTGCGTAGGATGTCTTTATTGTGGGGTGACCGGCTGGTGGGGTGCCTTTGGTGTTGCCACTGGGGTTGTTTCGGCGGATCTTTTGTGCGAATTAGGGGCGAGTCCTCTTTCGGCGGGGTTGTAGTCTTGATTGTGTGGTCCTGATTCGGCTATACTGGTCCTGATTTGGCTCGGAAGAGTCAGCTGGACCTAAAGCAATAATCATGTAATGTAATGTAAATGGAACAAGTGCGTTTTTAAGCAGCTCTTGAAGGAAATAAGGTCTGTACAATGTCTTAAACCGGCAGGCAGTGTATTCCAAACCTTTTATGCTCGAAAACTAAAAGACTGCTCGCCAATTTTTTTAAGCAGACGCTTGGGCGTTTTCAAAAGTTTTTCATCTGATGAGCGCAAAAAACGAATTGTAGTGTAGGTAGTGAGTACCTCAGACAGATATGGTGGAAATGACTGGTGGAAGTGACGGAAAGCAAACAAACAAATGGTTTGCTTGTTTAGAAATTCATCCACTGGGTCACACAGGGGTCATGCTAGCACTTTCAGTTTGTGACAAAGTTTGCAGGCATGCAGAAGAATTATGTCTTTTACGTCTGCTGCCAAATTAGTGCATTTTGTGATAAGCTCAGTCTCTTGCGATCAAACTTGACTAAAGTAATGACAAAAATGCTAGTGTATGAGTCAGATTGATGAGTTCTGCTTGGTCATAAAAATTGTTCTGATTTAACTTAACAGCAAAAAATTGTTGTTTATAAGTCTACTTAGTTCAGGGTCGGTTCTCCCACGTACTTGTTAATCAAGATGGTTTTGAAGTGTGGCACTGTGCAATCTTGCTACTACAAGTGTGCATCACATATTGGATCTTCAGCCCCCAATATACTATTCTGCATGATACATACCTTCTTTGTTAATGTATATAAACCATATTTAATAAATGATCTGTTCTGTTGTAGGATTCCCTGGGAGGTAACGCCAAGACAGTGATGATTTGTTGCATCAGCCCCGCCTCCTCCAGTTTTGACGAAACACTTAATGCACTCAAGTATGCCAACAGGGTGAGTTTAACCATTTTTGTTCAGCTATATCTGATGTCTGTTACTATATGGCTCAGTGGTAATTACCTGGAATATGAGTTAAAAATGTAGAAAACGGGAACTATGATTAAGTGTTATCAATGAAGATTTCTCAACATGCTTGCATTGTGTATAATTCTGATGTAATCTCATAATGTTTATTTCTTGCTTTCAGGCTAGGAATATCAGAAACAAACCGGTCATCAACAGAGATATCCAGTCCATTCGCTTTGAGGAAATGCAGACTGAAATCATGGTATGTGTACGATGATGTGTTTGCGTATGTGTTTGTATGTGGTGAGTTGGGTATATGTGTTTTCAGTTTGCAGAAAGACCAAAATGTATGCGATTTTGTTCTCTAGGCTTTGAGGGAGGAGCTTGCGCGACAAAGAACAGGGATGACGACTGCTTTCAGTGACCATCATCGTGCAGACCACGTTGCTCACATCAGGGAACTAGAACAGAAAATCACCAGGCAAGTTTTTGCTTGAAATGCTGTTGTTCAATGGATGGCATGAGTTTGTGGAATGTTGAGGGAGATGGATTCACAGCTAGTTGGAAGCACATTTAGACGCAGTGTTACATGGTACGTCCTGAACCAGTACTCTGAATTCCTATTGCTTATACTGTACCTGCTAGAGGTTCTATTGGGGTAACTGTAATTGTTTCATAAGTACCTCCAAGCACGTTCTTTCAGTATGTAGATTTTCATCATGCAAGTGGACATTAGTTTGAATTAAATTTGCCACGTTATTTCATCCATGAAAACACATTCATTTGTAACATCTAACATGATTTTCAGCTGAGAATGAGCTTGCTACAGTGGGTGTTAAAGTGTGTTGCTAATACAGGACCATCTTTTGTGCTGCAGACTGGAGACTGAATGTGCACACTACCACCTGATAGCAGAGGAGGCCTATAAACAACTGATAGACATTCAAAACAGGAAGATTCTCTCACAAAGCATGGACACACAGCTCAGGGATTGGCTGGAACTTATGGAAGAGGTAAATGTTTTCTTATTTCAAGAAATGATCTTGTTTAGCTTGCCTACTAAAATAAAATAAATAAAATAAAAATAAAATACTTGCTCAAGAAGCACCAGAGGAGATGTAAGAACGGTGTTGAAAGCGAGGATCAACATTGAACCTTGATGATCAGCTTGTTTAGTACTGTTGAAAATTACTGCATAAATACAGAATGCTGTTCTATTGCCAGGCAGTGAGTCATGCATCACTATTTAATGGACGATCATCATTGTTGTTCTCATCCTATTGTTGATACACTTATTTCATTTCTAATGAAGTGCCTGTAAACTATTAGTTTGATGTACAGCCCTTGTGACTTTATACTATTTTTTGTTCTGCTCTACTCATAAGGATTTTGATCCACAGAAGGAAAGAGATTATTTATGAGTCACCAGCTATTTATTTATTTATCTGCTGTTAGACTATCTTTTCGTCGGTCTGTTTTATAACTATTTGCTGCTCAGTTTATGATCTAACTCTTGATGTTTTTATTTATCAGATAATAAAAATCATTCTGTACTGTGGATCAGTCTCTTTAACTTCTTGCAGTCTTGTTTAACTTGTCTGTTGAAATAAAAGATTATTTATTTAACTGTTTTTCACAAGGACATTTGATATCTGTTTGGCAGATCAAAAATAAAGTTCCAGCCACATTGTCCATGGAGGATGTACAGAGTCAGACCATCCGAAACTTGGAGTCGGAGCTTCACAAGGTATTTCGCTCTTCCTTTCAGGTACTGATAACAAAGCAAACGTTGCATGCAGGGCCCAGCAGGCAAACTGTTCTGTTTCTGATTTCATTGACCATTTGAATGACAATGGCTTTTTGGTATGACGATGGCTATTCTTGATGTTTGCAATGATGATAACTGCTCTGAAATTTTCTGGAACGAAAGACCACGGTTCTTGACGTTTTGGAATGAGAATATAGGTCCTTCATTTTGTTCAATTTTTTTGGAATGAGAGTGGTTGTCCTTGATATTGTATTAAAAATAGTTGTTTTTAAATCTTTTATTTTTTTAATATGATAATGAGTGTCTTTGATACTTTTGAATGCCATGTTTGATCCATTTCTGATCTTGAGACAGATTGTTGAATTTTTTAAATCAGCATTATATTATGCATTTTTTATGAGTAATATTTATTGTTGTTTATTTTAATCATACAAAGAACATGGTTTCACGAGCAAGGTTGTTGCCAATTTTATGGAATTAAAAGTCAAAATTGGTTACTTATTGCAAGGGTAGGAATGTAAAAATTTTATTTTGTTGTTGAAAATGACAATAATGGAAAAAAACCATTGAAATATAAAATTGGTGTTTGATGTTAAAATAATAAATACAATATTGTTTTTTGAAGTGGTTGACATTTCTTTATTTGTAAACTTTTTATTTGATGGAGCAAGGAATGATTATTTAAATGTATTTAATGGAAAGACATTATAAGAAAAAAGCTCAGGTTGTAAAAAAAACACAAAAAAACTTTTTATTGTTATTGTTGAGTTTATAAGGTTTATTTATGGAACGGATAATTTTGGATGAAAATCATGAATTTTATGAGATTGGATATTTGTTATCAACGTTTCTGATTTTTGTCTCCCTCAAATGCAGTGTCGATCAGATCTGAAAAGTGATGAGGAGATCTTTGCTGACAAGTCGAGAGAGGTAAAACGTCTTCAAGAACAGCTTGTAGAAATGGTAAGTGAACGCACTGTGAATTAACCATATCCATTGTCCTGGTCACATCCTACCCCTCCACTCCTAACCATGAAGTCTTTGAACAAACATTATAAAGTGTGTGTCTGTGAAGTGCTGACTGATTGGCGGTGGTTGTTAGTGATTGCTCAGATAACTTTCTAAAATCAGCAAACATTTTGGCGGTCTGTCAAACCTGTGCATGCTGTTGGACTAGGATGACAGCGACTCTTTGTGCTAAATCGTTAGCTCAAACGTTAGGGGTAAGTTTTGCTGATACTTCGCCTTACCTCTAAACCTTGTTTGACAGCAGGCCAACCATAACCCTAACCATAACAGTTTCTGTTGATGACAACATATGATGGCACACTGTGCCTTTACATTTTAAATGATAGAGTTAAGTTTCTCTCTGCAGCAAACAATCTCTTCTTTCAAGCAGAACCTAAAGACTTATCTTTTCTCACCTTCCTTTGCCAATGAACCATTCCCCAAACAATGGTATGTCTCATGGTCTCTATCAACCCACATGTGCTACTTCTTGTATAAAGCATGTATCTATGTGTTTTGATTTATATTATACCCAGCTAACCACAATTTTGGGGCCCGATGGGGCCCGCATTGGGCAGCCCGATGGGGCAAATGGAAATTGGAACCGACTCGGGCCCGATTCGGGCGATCGTCGGGCTACCCGAAACTTACCCGATCGTAACTCAACCTTTGCCGAACGGTAACCCGATTCCGGCAAAGATTGGGCATAAGTCAGCATACCCAACACCAACCCTATTGTAACCCAACTTAAACCAGAAACAACCCCGATAATGCCCCATCCCTGGCCAATGCTGATTACCCTAAAATCATATCCCACATATTGTTTATGATATGTGATTGCATGAAGAAAGAATTGAGATGTCTGGTGTTAATAGGGACCGTCGGCACAGGCGTTTTTGTTTTCGGAAGGCCTTGGTGTGTCCCCACTTAAGTATTTACACACCATTTCGATAATGATATAGCCTATATTAACGTGATCTTCATCGCTATCGAATCCGTGTGTAAATACATAAACGAAAGGCAAAGCCCCAAAAAACAACCACAGCGGAATAGGTTTTTGCAGGCTAACACAATATCCGAGCACATTCAACTGTAGAAGAAAACTGTAGAAAATTGGCGCCTAAGTACAACCGGAAAAGATCAGCAGTAATGGGCACGGAAATTTACCCTTGGCTTATAATGTATAAATAAATACGATAGTTAAAAGAAACACTTTAACAATATTTTACATATTGTATGATAAAAATTAAGAATTATAAGCACAATTAAATAATGATATCTTGCTGAATTGATTTTGTATAAATATTTTCCACATACGTACGCCGCAGCATATGTGAAGCAGACAAAACTTTCCAGACAGTTTAGCCAATTAGAAGCGAGAGTAGGCCTATGTTAGCGTGTGCGCAGCGTGCCTTTGTGGTGGGGCAGAATCGGGCGGCACACGGGAGGGCGAATCGTTACGCATCTACATTTCTCGACTCCACTACGCATCGGGTTTTTGTAGGGCTATGTGGGTCCCTACTAAAACCCGACAAAAGTCGGGATGCCCTATGCGGCCCCAGTGGGGCCCCGATCGGGCTGGTTTGCTGGGTAATGATCTACGCTTGTGTAAATTCCTTGTTTGAGGTATTAAAGATGTATTTTATTGCCTATTGTTTTGTATATGTATATATTCATATAGATATTAATTATTTTTCTCTTAGATGTATACTTTTTGTTGTTCATTTTTTATTGTTAGGATTTTCTTGTTTGGTGTGTGAATGCATGAGAATGGGAAAAATTGCTATATAAGTTTCCTTATTATTATTATTATTATTATTATTATTATTATTATTATTATTATTATTATTAACTTGAGAGTATTTAGCAATGTGTTTATCATGGGAAAGACGTGAAAGTAAGAAACAGTTTACCAACTAAGACAGAAGAGAAACCAAGCAGTGGTGTGAAACACACGGTGTAAATAGTCTTGCTTGAGGAAAAAGCTTTACAGATGAGTAAAATGTTGCAGGAGCATGCAGCACAGGAGACCTCCCAGACAATGGAAGAGTTTCAGGAGAGGATCAAGCAGCAGGAGCAGCAGTTGGTGCAGCAGCAATTGAGGATACAAGAGTTGGAGGCGGCCCTCAAATCTTCCACCCTCAACACCAGCAGCGTGATGGACTCCGCTACTACGGTATCCTCCATCCCACCCTTATCCACTCGAAGGCCCAAGTCAGTGCCGGCTCATCTGCATAGCACGCCCAATGCTGTGAGTAGTTTGATTATGACTCAGTTTCTATGACTCAGTTTTTGTATTGACCATGAAATCTTCAAATCTGCTCTCAAAACTCATCTCTTTTCTCTCCAGTGATCCATCCAGTTTGATCACCCACCCCGACCGACTGTTTATTTTGATTTGCTTCTTATCTTTCTGGGTATTTTATGTTCATACATTTCAAGGACATGTGTTTGCCTGTTGCGAAAGTGTTGGTATGTGCCTAGAGTAGATATTATTGTCTAGATTTGGCGGAATACTAGTGTTCATATTACTATTATTATTATTAATATTATTATTATTATTAAATCTTTATTGTGGGATAGAAAACAGTCACATGCACAAAATCTCACAAGTATGACCATTCCCCAGAATTATGGCTCAAGAAGTTTTGTTTTGATGTTGTGACAATACTTATGTGCTATATCAAGAGAGTTTGACATCAGCGTTAGATCAGTTGTATTTCAGCTTGTTACATGCTACAAGCTGAAAAAGCTGGTCTTGCGTTGTGCTCTGTGTTTACTTTTTCATTTTCAAGGATGGTAACAGTTTGTTGTATGTACACAAAAAATATCAAGAAATGATCAAACCATATTTGAGCTGCTTATAGCCCTGTCCAACAGAAAGAGATGAACACACAGTGTGCAGCCCAACAACCCCCTAATGGTTTCTCCAATTAAAAGATTGTAAAGCAACATGGCACTCACAAGTAAAAGCAACACAGCACTCTGATTTCTGTTGTCATTTTCACAAACACAATGAATGAGTTGCTGTTAAACTTCATTTGTTTATTTCGAAATGTATGTTTTATTTTATTTTATTTATGGATTTTTAACATTATTTATTTATTTATTGATTCATTTGTTTATTTATTAAATAATTGAATTCATTTTTTTTTTTTAGAATGGAGGATTGAGGCCACCTTCACGTCAGGTGAAGACAAGTCCTGCCTTGTTTTCTCTGGATCGTGTGATGCAGAGTTTCCGCGCTCGCTCCCAGCTCCTGGTCAGTCGACTGGAGGACATGGATGAAGTGATGCATCAGATGTTCTCCGATGAAGAGGATGAAACCCACCAGTACGTGTGTATAAGTGTATATGTGTATATGCACACTGTTTGGTTTTGTTATCTGCAGAAATTCATCCCCCATGGGAGTGCCGGGATTTCAGTATAAATAGTATCCCCGCTTTCTGGAAATTTAGTGCTTTAAATTCCCACTGTCGCTGTCTTTCTCCTTTGTTCTTTCTCATTCCTACTCTGTTCTATCAATCTACTATACTATACTATCTTCTTCTTTGCTAGACCAGTCACCTTCTGTTTTTCTTGAAAACTTTTCCAAGACAAAACTCCTCATTTGTGTGTGAGGTCTGTTGGATCAGCTTGGGAATATTGGACGCTTTCTGCCAGGTGGTCCCAGGGGCTTCCTATGATGTTATTATTTAGCAATGTAGGCATTTTATATGTATGTGTTTTGTTGATATTTTATAATGATGTTTATATTCTATTTTGTTTTTGTAAACGGGGGTTTGATAAATTAGAGTATCGCCTCAGGGTCCCCTGTGTGGGATGTCTTTATTGTAAAGTGACCGGCTGGTTGAGTGCCTTCAGTGTTACCACTGGGGTTGTTTCGGCAGATCGTTTATGTGGATCAGGGGCGAATCCTCTTTCAGCGAAGTTGTGGTCTTGATTTTGTGGTACTGATTCAGCTCTTTGCAGTCCGCTGGACCCCGTAAGCAATGAATAACTAATTAACTAGCAGAAATGCAATAAGAACAAATTAAAACAAAATGAAATAATTCTGTGAGCATGTCATCATGTTGTCCAATGGCTTATGTGATGGCCTGTCAGAACGGAAACTCCAATGGCACCGCCATGTCACCAGAGCATCAGGCCTTGCAAAAACAAACCCGCAGGGCACGGTGCAAGGAGGCAGAAGAAGAGGGAGACAGAAAAATAGGTGGGAGGACAACATTCGAGAATGGACTGGTTTGACACTGAAAGAAACCATGAGGGTTGCTGAGGATAGAGAAAGATGGAGTACGCCGATTAAACGATCATCTTTGGTGCCCCAACGACCTTTGAGTTACTGGATAGGATAGGATAGAATAGGAAATAATTCAAACAAAAATTGTAACAAAGCAACAAGAAAAATGTATACACATACACACATGGTATAGCACACAAAAGACTGGACAGAATAGATTAATTTGTCTTGCCTGCTGTGTCAGATCAGTTCAAGAAAAAAACAAAAAACAACAGTATGCACAATTTACAATTCTCTCTTCCTCCTCCAGTTCCCTCCCCTGACCCCAATCCCACATTCCAGTTCCCTCCAGTCTATCTTTATGCAAAGACTTTTCATTTTAGTCAAGTTTTCTAGTACTGGCACTGGAAGAACATTTTGAACAATTATCTAGGGCCTGGGCTTGCTTGTTGTTTTAGAGTGGTCCATCCACATCTTCAGTGCAGACTACTTTTTTGGTCATCATTCATGGTAGTCAAGACATGTTGAAAATCACCTGTTATTGTGGACAAGTATGAGGTATAATTATGGGAATTTGTAGGAAGGTTGGAGGGTCTTCATAAGGACACAGAGTTATCAAGTGCTTTGCGTGTGTGTGTATGTGGTTTGTTTGTAATATCTATGGGTGTGCTCATTTTGTGTTTGACAGTTCTGAGGCCCCCATGTTGGAGCGACGGGGCACCTTCAGAGTGAAGAAGGGAAAACTGACAGATGGACAGGCCAACCAGGCTGAGCCAACAGACCAGGAAGATGAATCAGAAGAACAAGGTGAGTTGTTGTTGTACAGAGGGAGACAGACAGACAGAGAGAGACAGAAAGAAAGAAATGTTACATTTTACTTGTTTTGGATTTAGCAGAGAGGGAAAAGGGTAGGTTAAAAGCTTTAGAAGTGTTATCTTTCTTTTTTGGGCAATGTACTTAGATTGTGGCATGGAGAGAATGATAAATTAGATTTGTACCCAGCAGTTACTGTCGCGTTATATATATATTTTATATTAATATATATATTGATGTTAAAGGGTGAATGAATATATTAAAAGAATTTTATATGAATAGAATCAATTTCCTCTTTTTACTATGCCTAAAATCGATAAGAAACAAGAAAATAATGTTGAGAAATAGAAAATAAAGAATAAAAGAAATTACTGGCTATTCATTCGTCCTGTTTGCTTTTTTACAACTAAAAAAGAATACCACTGGTTGATGGTTGATGATATTTATTTCATATGATGTGATACAAAAACCCGTGAAATCATGGTTCTAAAGAATTTCACTGTTGATTAAAATTGTCACTTATCTGACGTGGATTCCCTGATGGAGAAGAAGAATTGTCTCTTTTGTTTAACTTAATTCTGTCCTCACGTTTGACCAAAAGGATTATCGTCCAGCTGGCTTCACATGGACGTCAGGGATATGACGAGCTCCATGTCATCAGAAGAATAAGCGTTGAGGGTGGAAGTAGGTTAAACGATCATATCAGGAATCCGACAGTCGAAAATATTATGAAGAAGGAAGCAAAAACAAAAATCCTTTCCCTGCGCACAGACAAATTAACAGGGACTAAATACACAATCTGTATCCTGTTGAATGACCAGCGAGGAACGCCGTTGACGTTGTCTGAATAAGAACCCTGCATATTCACGGGTTATTGTATCTTATTCTCAAAACATAATAATGTTCTTTCCTCGCTGTTCATCCACACTGTTCCAATGTTTAAGAATGCACCAACATTCTTTATGAACTAAGCTAAACATGTTAAATTAACTATCACCATATAAACTTCACGCGCTGAAGAATTTATATGAAATGAGAACAACATGTTAAAATAACTATTATCATACAATTTGCATACATTGAAGAATAATAACGAATCACCTTGATGAAGGACGATGAATGATTCGCATGGCGCAATGGACACAAGCACAAGACTACCCATTCCCCAGCTTCACACATCGAATCGTAACTTACCAGCTCAGGATTCGTTTGTGGTGTCTACGACACGTGTTGTTTAGGGTGAGACGAGCTTTTCGAACCAACTTTATGACCTCAGTAATCCGAAATAGTGGTCTGGCGTAAACATACGTTCCTTGCCCTCCAAGATGGTCGCTCGAATGGTTTTTCTTAACGATATTTCCCACATCCAGCCAATCGAAAGGATAGTACACAAATTGTCTATGGTAACAATAATCTAAAATTGAACTACACTAAATAAAAACAATGTCGCATACTGCGTCATTCCGAAAACAATATTATTATCGTCACTGTCTATGACGTACTGTCTATGAC
The DNA here is from genome assembly GCA_036898135.1 of Oncomelania hupensis. Classification (NCBI taxonomy): domain Eukaryota; kingdom Metazoa; phylum Mollusca; class Gastropoda; order Littorinimorpha; family Pomatiopsidae; genus Oncomelania; species Oncomelania hupensis. Next base: position 32,839,307 of record CM072517.1, on the reverse strand, counting down.
ACATTGTCTGGACTTATAGCAGATTATCGAGGATGCGTAGAGTAGGCGCTTGTATCGCGACAATATCCCCCCGCTTAAGTGAAAAATCAAGAATGCAATTTTTCCTTACACTTACATCGAGCGGCTGAGATAATCTGCCCCGATATTGTCTTTGCCTGGAATGACATGTACAGAGAAGTTGTACTGTTGGAGTTGTATGGCCCATCTCATCAGCCGTCCGTTTTCTGTCCTTGCTTTTTGCAGATATTGTAGAGGCTGGTGATCTGTTTCAATAACAAACTTTGTTCCAAACAGGTATTGTTCAAACTTCCGTATTCCCCATACTATTGCCATGCACTCCTTCTCGATCGTGGCATACCGGCCTTCAGTTTCACTCAGCTTCTTGCTGGCGTACGCGATTGGTTGTAAACCATCACCATGGTCTTGCATCAGGATAGCGCCAATGCCTCTGTCTGATGCGTCCGTCCTCAGGACGTACTGTTTCTCTGGATCAGGGAGACAGATGACTGGCTTCTTGCACAACTCTCGCTTGAGTGACGTGAATGCTTCTTCGCATTTGTCGTCCCACTGAACTCGTTCAGGATGCCCTTTCTTCGTCTTTTCAGTCAGCGGCAGTGCGAGCGTAGCGAAGTTCGGCACGAACTTCCGATAATATCCTGCTAGACCCAAGAAAGCGCGCAAGTCTTTCTTCGTCTTCGGTGGTTGCGCGTTTCTGATCTTTTCAACCTTGTCCTCTTCTGGTTGAATTGTACCTTGACCAACTATGTGTCCTAGAAATGACAGGCTCTCAAATCCAAAATAACATTTGGAAGGTTTTGCTGTCAGATTGCACTCATGTAATCTATCCAACGTTGCTTTGAGGACTTGCACGTGCTCCTCCCACGTTTCAGTTGCTACCATGACGTCATCAATGAAATTGCTCATTGTGTCTTGTTTTTCCGTCAGTTTGCCCAATGAACGAATATCTGCTGGTCCTTTGGCATTTTCCATCTGAATCACGGGTATGCTATCTTTTGTCTCAGTAGTACCTTTCTGTTCATGTTCGTCGATCATCACAACGGCGACGATATGAGTTTTCACTTGCTTTTCTCTTTCAACGTACAGTTTCAGTGCATTAGCATGGTAGATCTTCTCATTGTCTCCTACTGCAATCTTGTAGTCACATTCATTGATGCGGTCAGTGACAACATATGGACCTTTCCATAGCATCTGCAGTTTGTTGGCTTTATCAGAAACAAGCATGAGAACTTTATCTCCAACGTTGAATTTTCGTGCTTTTGCTTTCATGTTGAAATGTTTCGCGTGTTTAGCGCTCGCTTTTCCAAGATTTTCTCTGGCGATTTTGCAGGTTTCTTCAATTCTGTTCCGGAGGTCGATCACATACTGAAATGTGGTCCTAGTTTCTTCCGTCTGTTCTTCCTGTGTCCAGAGCTCTTTCAGAATCTGTAACGGTCCTCGTACAGTTCGTCCATAAAGAAGCTCAAAGGGAGAGAATTGTAGTGATTCTTGCGGTACTTCTCTGATAGCAAACAGAAGTGCAGGAATAAACCTGTCCCATTCTTTTGGTTGTTCTTGACAAAGATGTTTCAGCATACTTTTGATGGTACCATTGAAACGTTCCACCAACCCGTTGCATTGTGCGTGTCTTGGTGTGGTCCTCAGGCCTTTCACACTCAATAGCCTGTTCACTTCGTCAGCTAGGGATCCTACAAATTGAGATCCGTTGTCTGTCAGAATCTCTCTCGGAATACCTAAGCGAGTCCACATTTCCCACAATGATTCGGCCACATCTTCGGCTTTGATGGATTTTAATGGTTTGGCTTCGACGTAGCGTGCAGCATAGTCCACCATGGTGATTATATAGCGGTGCCCCCTGTCGGACGCTGGTAAGATAGGTCCGATGATATCCACCGCCACACGATCAAAAGGTGTGTGGATTATTGGCATCTTGCCCAAAGGCAGTTTCCGAACTTGACCCTTCGGTGACGTCCTCTGGCATATGTCACATGACGCGCAATAGCGTCTGATGTCTCCGCAGATTCCGGGCCATACGAAATCGTTCCAGATTCTCTTCCTGGTTTTGGTTACACCCAGGTGTCCTGACATCGGCGTGTCATGGGCCAATCGTAACACTTCGTTGCGATATTTCTTTGGGACAACAATTTGTTTGGTCTCTTTACCGTTTTGGAGAAAAGTACGGTACAAAATTCCCTTTCTCCAGCTGTAGGTGGTTTTAGAAGTTGATTTGCGCCCTCCTTTCCCATGCTTGGTCTCACTGTCAGCTAGCTTTCTTGCTTTCTCCAGGGTTGGATCCTCCTTCTGAGCTTGTCCCAACTCCACTGGAGTGACATCCCCGAGCAGAGAATTGGATGTTTTCAATGTTCTATCTGTTTTCCCCACAGAAGCTCTAGTTTGCATTGCTGCGCATACTTCTCGAATTGCGTAAACTGGAACAGGCGTCAGGTTCCCATCCTCAGACTTACGGTAGTTCCCTACAAGAACTTGCTCTACCGGCTGCTTCATAACGGCCACAACAGTCTTCCCTTCAAAGAATGGTGTGTTCATGTGTACCGTCGCAATTGGTAGTGATAACTTCGCAGGCGACGAGGCCATTACTATCTCAATGGTCTCTCCTGACAAACATCGCTCGGGTACGAGACTGGAATCGACGATGGTGATCGACGCTCCAGTGTCGTTCAATGCCGTCGCTTGCTTTCCTTCTACTTCTACTTGGCACTCCGGCGAGAACGGTATCGCCGTACATAATGAACAGAGCTTGCCGTGACTCTGTACATCCTCCGGCCTCATACTTCCAGCTATTGCGGCGGCTGCTTTATTTTCTTTCCCTCCTTTTGGGCATTGTCTCGCCACATGACCTTGCTGGTTACAAGTATAGCAGGTTACTTCAGGCCTCCTTGTCCTGACGTTGTGGAGCTGCTTCTGCGTTACCTCCACCTTCTTTTTATCTCCTTCCTCATCTTCTTTCCTTCTACTATGCTTGAGTCTATCTCCGAATCTATTCCTGGGTCTTTCATGATCAGACATAGTGGCTTGCTTTGCTGATTCGTAGGTTAAAGCAAATCTTATTGCATCGCCCATCGTTTCCGGCTCCTTTTCTCTGACAAAACGCGCTTGATCAAACGGTATCCCACTAAGAAACTTTTCTTGCAGTATCAAATCACGCAGATCGTCATATGTGTTGTCTTTCCCTGCAAGTTCCTGCCATCTGGATAACCAGAGATCTAACTTGGTAGCGTACTCTTGTGTTGATTCTCCTTGCTGTCTTCTGGCATCTCGAAATTTTTTCCGATATTCTTCTGCCGTCAGCTGGAATCGGAACAATAATGATCGCCGCAATGTTCCGTAGTCGCCGGCATCAGCATCACTCAACATAGAGTAGACTTCCCTCGCTTTCCCTTTTAGCAAGGTGCCTAGGCGAGGAGCCCATTGATTAATTGGCCATTCTTGAATCTTAGCCGTTCTCTCAAATGTGCGTAGATAATCTTCCAGATCATCTTTGTCTTCCAGAAAAGGTAGTTTTATCTTCAGTTTTTCCTGATAAAACTGCGATGAACGAGAATCCGACGGATCGGCAGCATTGTCGTTGGTGTTGTCACTGTTCACGTGACGAATTCGTTCGAGTTCTAATTCATATTCCAATGTTGCTTTATGTTTCCTTTCATCGATTTCAGCTTGACGCTTCCTTTCTTCAGCTTCAACTTCAGCTTGTCGCTTTCTTTCTTCAGCTTCAGCTTGACGCTTTCTTTCTTCAGCTTCAACTTCAGCTTGTCGCTTTCTTTCTTCAGCTTCAGCTTGACGCTTTCTTTCTTCAGCTTCAGCTTCAGCTTGTCGCTTTCTTTCTTCAGCTTCAGCTTGACGCTTTCTTTCTTCAGCTTCAGCTTGAGCTAAACGCGTTTTCTCTTCCTTGACGTAATTGACAAGATCTGGACCCGACAACCCCAACGCTTCTCCTTCGGCCTTAAACTTTAGGAAAGGATCGTTGGCTTCCATTGCTTTCACTTGAGCACGAGTCGTCATTTACGAATTCCAAAAATGTAATACGACAGGAAAGAATAAATTAGCGTTCGAAAAGTTCCGATTTCGTCACGCCGATTACGTCACGTCAATGACGTTATTTTCCCGAGGAGGAAAAAAAATACAAAATGGCAACTCTTTGAAATATCTTCGAACAACCCCAATGGATTCGTTATAACTATACGCTTTTACCGCAAATTCTGTTATTTGCTATTCGCGTATTAACAGCATAAAACCAAGAACTTGAAAAGAAGAGTTTTGTGTATCCGGCAATGGCACCCTCTTGTTAACACCAGTTCTACTTCGAACTCAAAGATTCTAATTCATTCTTGTAATGTAATTAGAATTGTGATAACGTGTCACTGTCTAGGCTCGAATCCAGTAGCTAAACTTATCAAATTCACAAAAGTTATCCTGCTACCTTTACCTTGATTCGCCTAATAAGATCAACTGTACGTGGCCTTATTTGATTGCCACACAGATACAATCCACCCTGGATGATACACCCGTGTCTCAGGGATTTACTGTGTGTATATTTATAAATTAAAAAATACACTCTAGTATAACTCGCGGTCCGTTCCTTTGTGGCGGATGAGTTTACTAGACCCTTCTGCTAATACTCTCTCACTACGAGTATTCTTCTAATTTTCTATGTCGCTCTTACTTCGGCGAACAGAAATGTTAGGCTACAAAACTGACTTAATGATCCTGTGTGATTATTCCGTTTATCACTGATCTATTAAGCGCGACGCTACTGTCTGTCTACTGTTCGGTCCGTTGAACATAGAACATTTACCTTACCTTCAAAGGTGACTAGTAGGTCAACAAGTTATTTAGTCTTTATACTAAATTATAACTTGTTATCTCTCTCTCTAATATTGACACAGGTCCTCGTGTCTCCGGATTCACTATACAACAAATGCTATAGGATTCCAATATTAGCTTCAAACACTCAATCGGTTAAGACTGAGATAATAAAATAGACCACCGTTCTGCCTATTCTTTTACAGCATGTAATACCCGAAATTACTGCTGAACATTTGATTGACAACACGTACTGGGAGTCGTTTGCATAAGGTTATAAATATGCAACCTAATTATATCTGTAAATATAACTGGTAACTTATGATCGACGTGGGAAGCTGATGTTACATTGGTTGGTAGGGTAGTCCATAAGTCCGCCCATTTGTAAGAGCGGCTCCCTCCAACCTCCCGCGTTGAACAAATGAATGATACAATGATAATTTACATGTACAATGTAGTAAATATCATCACCACCAGTGGTAACACGACTTAAAAAGTGATTGTGACTCCAACTATCCCGGACGAGCCCCCATTGTCGCGTTATATATATATTTTATATTAATATATATATTGATGTTAAAGGGTGAATGAATATATTAAAAGAATTTTATATGAATAGAATCAATTTCCTCTTTTTACTATGCCTAAAATCGATAAGAAACAAGAAAATAATGTTGAGAAATAGAAAATAAAGAATAAAAGAAATTACTGGCTATTCATTCGTCCTGTTTGCTTTTTTACAACTAAAAAAGAATACCACTGGTTGATGGTTGATGATATTTATTTCATATGATGTGATACAAAAACCCGTGAAATCATGGTTCTAAAGAATTTCACTGTTGATTAAAATTGTCACTTATCTGACGTGGATTCCCTGATGGAGAAGAAGAATTGTCTCTTTTGTTTAACTTAATTCTGTCCTCACGTTTGACCAAAAGGATTATCGTCCAGCTGGCTTCACATGGACGTCAGGGATATGACGAGCTCCATGTCATCAGAAGAATAAGCGTTGAGGGTGGAAGTAGGTTAAACGATCATATCAGGAATCCGACAGTCGAAAATATTATGAAGAAGGAAGCAAAAACAAAAATCCTTTCCCTGCGCACAGACAAATTAACAGGGACTAAATACACAATCTGTATCCTGTTGAATGACCAGCGAGGAACGCCGTTGACGTTGTCTGAATAAGAACCCTGCATATTCACGGGTTATTGTATCTTATTCTCAAAACATAATAATGTTCTTTCCTCGCTGTTCATCCACACTGTTCCAATGTTTAAGAATGCACCAACATTCTTTATGAACTAAGCTAAACATGTTAAATTAACTATCACCATATAAACTTCACGCGCTGAAGAATTTATATGAAATGAGAACAACATGTTAAAATAACTATTATCATACAATTTGCATACATTGAAGAATAATAACGAATCACCTTGATGAAGGACGATGAATGATTCGCATGGCGCAATGGACACAAGCACAAGACTACCCATTCCCCAGCTTCACACATCGAATTGTAACTTACCAGCTCAGGATTCGTTTGTGGTGTCTACGACACGTGTTGTTTAGGGTGAGACGAGCTTTTCGAACCAACTTTATGACCTCAGTAATCCGAAATAGTGGTCTGGCGTAAACATACGTTCCTTGCCCTCCAAGATGGTCGCTCGAATGGTTTTTCTTAACGATATTTCCCACATCCAGCCAATCGAAAGGATAGTACACAAATTGTCTATGGTAACAATAATCTAAAATTGAACTACACTAAATAAAAACAATGTCGCATACTGCGTCATTCCGAAAACAATATTATTATCGTCACTGTCTATGACGTACTGTCTATGACACATTGTCTGGACTTATAGCAGATTATCGAGGATGCGTAGAGTAGGCGCTTGTATCGCGACAGTTACATGTCACTTTCTTTCTTAGAATAATGAAATAAATAAATACTGTTTTTCTCTCTTTTTTTGCTTAGCACTAAGATGTAGCACGCATGTGATGGAGGTGGAGGAAACTGAGTCCGGCAGCCGCTTGATCAACATGGACGTAGCGTCCAGTGCAGACCTGCAGCGCAAGAAGATTAAGCAGGCGCAGCTGAAGATCCTGGAGGCCAACCAGAAAGTGCGTGACCTGTCCATCAACATTCGCATGAAGGAGCAGCTCATCTGCGAGCTGGTCAAGACAGGCAAGGATGCTGAGCTCATGAATAAGCAATACGCTGACAAAATCAGGGCTCTGGAAAGGGTAAGTTATGCTTGTTGGCTTCCAACTCTTGAGTGAAACACTGGCATAGAGAATAGTTTAATGTAGTTTGTTTAATCTTGGGCGAAACCTGAAATGTGCTGATTTTGATGTTTTAGTAGTGACCATTTTAAACTGTGGCTTTGTGGGAAACGTTTGTTGTCAGTTTTCTCAAAACAAATAAAAATTTATATGAATGAATGTTAGAGATCTTGCATACTGCAATTCACAAATTCTGCAGGAAAAAGAGCAGGCGAGGCAGGAAGTGTTGGACATGCAGACAGCCCTACAGGACCTTGAAGCAAAGGAACAACAGGAGACAGCTGAAAAACAGAAATTGCAGCTGTCAGTACAGTCATTTTTCTCATCTTTTTAATACATACCATTTTGAATTATTATACTTTGCTGCACCTTATTTTAGATTGGGGGATTCAGATTTCATTTCTGTGTAACTTCAGTTACAAAGCAATTGAAGTAAATGTTCATTTGTTTAATTTTTATATTATTGCAGTTTGGTTGTCTATTTGATACGAAGTAACTACATGCTTTTTTATTTTTACCCCAGAGACTACAAGAAAAAGATGGAGGCGGCCAAACAAAAGATGACAGCACTGCAACGCAAACAGAAAGAGACTGAGAAAGTTGCAAACTTTGCACACCAACATGAGAAAAAGTAATTGTGACAAAATCATTACTTCTGCTGCTGCTCTGCTCTGTTCATACTACTGCTACTACTATTACTGCTACAATTACTATTACTACTATTACTAAAATTTATTATGCGCTCCTGTCTGAAGCAATGTAAAGTCACAGGAACTGTGGGATATACTACGTTGCATTTGTAGCTCTTGGTGTTATGTGTCCAAAAAAAGGTGTTGCAGTTATAGCAATATTTAGAGGGCTTCAGATGGTCTAATGACAGGAAGTTTCAATCAAGTTTGGTGATGATAGGGAAAGATGTGATAGTGAAGGTAAAAACGTGTCTCTTGCTGTTTTGGGAGTTTTGTTTTTTGGTTGCTGTTGTTGTCATTGTTTCGTTTTCTTCTTCATCTTGGTTTGTCCTTGAAGTGAGAATCAGTATTACTGCAAAACTAAGGTTGTCAACACCTTTGTAAAGTAACAGTAGTTTAGTGTTGTGGGTCTTTTGGAATCCAAATGATTGAACATCTGTTATTAATGGACAACCAGCTTATGCTGCAGCTGATTTTTGAAAGTGAAAGACAGTAGACTTAACGTTCAAACTTTGTTATCACACAGGCAGAAGTTGGTCAAATATATTTCAACACATTTATTTCCTTTTAAATAAATAAAATAATGGAATTCATTTAGTTAAAGTAATTATAATTCTTAAGACTTTTGGATGTTTAGAATTCATGACATGGAGCTTGCTGTAGACCGGATGAAACAGCAACAAGAGGTATTGCAGCGGAAATTGAAAGACGAGGCAGAGCAGAAGGCAAAGCTGGAGGTAAGTTCAACCAATTTCAGCTAAAAGTAATATGCTGACCTTTGTAAGTAAAACTTGGGTAATCCTTGTAGAAAATAATTACTGAGCTTCCCTGTTCACATTTGATGGACATCACCAGCAGCAAATGCAAAATGCCAAGACAGTAATGTTATGAGGCCCTGTTTCCAGTTCAATCCAGTCTTCACTTACATGGGGTATAATCTATATTTAGAATAAATGGTAAAGTGCTAAACAAAAAGCTATGTTATAAACAGAGGTGAGTCTTGAGTTTCTGTTGAAAAGACTGAGCTTCTGTTAATTGTTTTCTGCTTCTTCTTCTTCATCAAAGGCTATTGATCACTGTAGTTCCACTGGGACCATTATTTAAAGAGTTGGTGCGGCTGTTCTGAATGACATGGCGCCATGTTTATAATAATAATAATAATGACAATTTATACAGCGCTCATTTACAAATAATTGCTCATGGCGCTTTACAGAGCATTCACACACACACAAACACACACACAACACTTACAAAAATATTTACCGATGTCTGAATTATGGGACAAAATTAGTTTTAAGACTAGTCTTAAAGATATCCAATGAAAAGACTGTCTCAGAGAGTACGATAGAGTGTTCCAGATGGTGGGTGCTTGACGAGAGGAGGACCTAAAGCCAAATGATCTTTTCTTAAAAGTAGGCATCTGTAAGACAAGAGTATCTGCAGAAGAGCAGGGACGATGGAGATGTTTCTGTTTATTGTGCATGCCTTGTATATCTTAGGTTTAAAACAGTTTACATTTGTTTTCCTGACTTTATTGTATTTATATTATTTTATTTTATTTTATTTTATATTTCATTTTATTTTATGTTTTGCAGCGTGAAATGCAGAAGGAAGTTCAGCGCGTGAAAGAGCTGGAGATTCGTAACGACCACCAGCAGAAAGTGTTGAAACGTAAGACGGAGGAGATTGCCGCTGTACAGCGTCGCCTTCGTTCCGCCTCAGCTGGCTCTGCCAATGCAGCACTGCCACCTATTAATGGGTAAATAATGTGTAATAATAATAATAATAATAATAATAATAATAATAATAATAATAATAATAATAATTACAATAATAGTAATAATAGTAATAATAATAATAGTTGGAGAAGGAAAAGAGAGAGGGAGTATTATTGTTTATTTTATGGACAGTGTTGCGCTCCACGCCAAAGGCAATTTTATACGTTTATGTATGCAGGGTGAAAGTTGGACAATAAAGATGTATTGTATTGTATTATACAGGGTGTTCCAAAAGTCTTGGGCACATTTGAAGTCCCCATATCTCAATTACTATGAATGGTAGTAAGATAAAAGTTGTGCCATTTTAAAGCTAATTACATTAAGTTTTTGTAAAGCTGTTGATTTTTTTATTTCTTTTCAGACCCATTAATGGCGTTCACTCAACCAGAAAATGCTAGGACGCGTTTGGCAAGAATTTGACTATCGGCTTGATGTGTGTCGTGTGACCAATGGTGCTCACATTGAACATCTTTGAACATTCCATGTAAAAATTGAGATCACAAGCTTTCTGAATTTACCAGATGCGTTTTTATATCTTTAATAGTTTCGGAAATATTCAATGTCAAAATGTGCCCAAGACTTTTGGAACACCCTGTATTTTATTGTATTGTATTGTAATGAATTGTATTGTAATTGTTGGTTGTTGTTTGGGTTCAGAGAGGAACATGACAAGCTGGAAGATCAGAAGAGAGAGCTGGATGCTGAGGTTGAGCGAGTACTGGCAGAAAGACAGAAAATGCTGGAACTGCAAGAGGTACAATTGAATTAAGACTTTTACTTTTTCATTTTCATGTAATACATGTGAAATGCTTGCACAATAGCAGGTGTCATTGAGTTGTAACTTTTTAGTTATCAATTGATTGTGATTTTTCTTGATCAATGTTAACTTGTTAGCAGGTTGCTATAGGAGAGGTTTTGTACAATCTACAAGTGTTGAGATAGATCAATTAGGAGAGGTTCTGTACAATCTACAAGTGTTGAGATAGATCAATTAGGAGAGGTTCTGTACAATCTACAAGTGTTGAGATAGATCAATTAGGAGAGGTTCTATACAATCTACAAGTGTTGAGATAGATCAATTAAGAGAGGTTCTGTACAATCTACAAGTGTTGAGATAGATCAATTAGGAGAGGTTCTGTACAATCTACAAGTGTTGAGATAGATCAATTAGGAGAGGTTCTGTACAATCTACAAGTGTTCAGATAGATCAATTAGGAGAGGTTCTATACAATCTACAAGTGTTGAGATAGATAAATGAACAATTTATGTACCAACATTTATTTTCAAACTATGTAAGATGGAATAGATAAATGAACAATTTATGTACCAACATTTATTTTCAAACTATGTAAGATGGAATCGAGCAGAAAAAAAAAAAAGAGAGAAAACTGTGAAAGACAAGAATTATTGCAATCAAGTGCATTGCTTTCATCTGGTTAGGAGCTACGCAAGAGAGAGGCAATTGTGGCTAAGAAAGAAGCGCTGCTGGCAGAGAAGAGCGAGCTGGAAATCAAGAAGATGCGCTCCAGCACCATGCTGAGCAAAGAGCTGGTGGTGGTGTCATCGCGTCTTGACACCCTGGAACATCGGCTGGAAGAACGCAAGCAGGAGCTGAGCCACCTTCCAGCGGAGCAGCGGCTGAAAGCGAAAGAGGAGATCCAAGCCCTGCGACACAAACGAGACAAGATCCACGCCGAGCGCCAGATCATTGAGAGAAAGCTGAACGATGGCAAGATCCTGTCTGACCAAGAGGAGAGAAGGTGAGTGCAAGGGCAAAGGTCATTGTACAACCCCAGTAAAAGCTAGTCAAAATACACCGCAGCTGAAGATTGATTGACACAAAGGTTTGTTTGAAGAGAGAGAGAGAGAGTACTCTGCCTGTTTAAAATAAGTCCACCAACCAGCCTCTGTAAATGCCAGAGTGTGTGGTTAGCAAATTTGCTAGGATAATAAAAAGAAAAGAATTGTTTTGCTCTCTAGGGTAAGTGAACAAGTTTGCTCTCCAAATTTTGCTTCTCTGCATTTTAACCACTGATAATAATGTCAAAAACAAGTCTTTTTGGGTATAAATGAATCAGTGTTCAAATTCTACCTGAATACCTGGATTTTTTGTGAACTTTACATTTATTATTATATAATGGAGAGCCTGGACTTACCTGGCATGGAAGAACAAATAATAATGAGCTTTGAAATGATGTGTAGGCTGCATAGTTAGATTAATGCAAGGGTATTGTTTTTGGCTTTCCCACAGATTAATAGAACTTGAGGAGGGAATGGAAGCACTAGAAGCAGCCATACAGTACAAGAATGACACAATCAACAGCCGCCAGCTGGAACTTCGGCAGTCACAGATTCTCAACAAGGTTAGTTTGACTTTTGTGTATAAAGTATTTAGGGGAAGGTTTAGGGGATGGTGGTTAAAATGTGTTAACTTCTTTTTGTGAGTGTTGTTAGTTGCATGTTGTAAAATTTGGTAAAATATTTTGTGTGGTAACTTTTCTATATAAAATAAATCTAGATTTGACAGTGACATAAAATTCTTGGGATCTTTTCATTTCATTGTTAAATCCTTCTTTGCTTTATTATTGTTGTCAATGATTGGTTTTTTTATTACTCGTTCAGTTTCAGTGATTGTATTATTCAAAAACATTTATCGATGTAAAGAGAGCTTGTTTACACTCAAGTCATTAGAAACGTTCTAAAGGAACCTAAGCAAGCAGTTCCTGTCCCTAAAATTGCAGCACAGGTTCTTCTTCTTGATGTTGAGGGCCCACGATCAGTGTGTCATTCATTCTGGCTCCTATTTAGAATTCTTTGTGAACAAATCTTTAACATTAGTGCATGAAGTGATACCTATTAGAATGTTTGGGGGTTCATGGAATACTAGTACTTAGTTGTTATGGGATATGTGGTAGGCTATTGTGAGAGAAAACATCATTTACACAATTGTTTCTTGAAATTAATTTAGGCACTAATGAATGTTTTTGACAGAGTGAGGACAATTTGCTAAATCGGCTGAACTCGCTGTCTTCTGCGGAAGCTCATTCCATGTTGTCACGCTACTTTGAGAAAGTCATTGGCCTGCGTGAAGCAGAGCGCAAGCTGAAACTGAAGAACAGTGAAATGGAGGTTTGTTGCTATTGATTGTTGTCATCATCCTCATCATCATAATTAGCCTTGGGAGTTGCCCTGCGCGTGTGGTAATGTTTGAGAGGTAGTTCGTGTGTTATAGATGACATTTTAAGTTTTATTTTATGCTTGATGTTTGTGCATAGAACTATATTGTATGTGTATATGATGTTGCATGCAAGCAGATCTGACTTTTTATTACTTTTTATTGTTGTGTTTGTAGTATTCATTTATGTTGCAGTGAGCATGGACACATGGGCAAATTTATGGGTTTTATCATACAATAAAGTTGTATTGTATTGTATTATATTGTATCATTATCATCATCATCATCATCACTGTTATTATCATCAGTGCCATCACTGTTGTCATTATCATCACTGTCATCATTATAATTTTTGCCTGCATTGTCAACATCATCATTGTCATCATTACCATGCTTCCATTTATCATAATCATCATCATCAATATTATCATCCTCATCATCATGATCAATGATATGAAAACAACATACATTCCTACATAGCATCCTATATTCTTTTTCTTCTTTTCAATTCAAGAGCTGCTCAAACTGCTGGCCAATACTGGATCTAACTCAAGCCACCTGAGGTGCCCATTAACTGCTTTAGGCACATGGTCTGACGCCCAGATGACTGGAAACAATCCTGGGTGACTGAAGATGGAGAGAAGGGACCTAGTGTCAGCTAGAATTCTGGGGAATCGCCATATTTGCCTATGTGACTGTAAAGGTAGCCATATTCCATCTTCAGGGATAGCATCCTATGTAAAAACAACTTTAATTCTTAAAATAATCTTTCTGCCTACCAGGTGAAGAATGAGGAGCTGGAGCGAGTGATTCACGAATTGGACAATGCCTTGCAGCGATCAGGCTTTGAGTTGGAGCGCCGCCTGATACAGCAGCAGCAGGAATATGAGCGCAAGATCCAGATCCTCATGCACCAGCTCATGACATCTGAGGGCAACACCAATCCCACCCCTCTGCCCAATGGCGACTCCGTCCCTGGCATGATCACAAAGTTAGTTGCTGTGTAAATATCTTATGAAGTAAGGTGCCATGTTGGAGTTATATTGGGGCGATGAAATTATTCTTCTCAGTTTTAGCTGTATAATTTCCTAGGTCAAAGGTAAAGTTACTGTTTTAGTTACTCCTCTTCAGCGGCATGTTTTATAAGTACATAGAAAGTGTCTGTTTCAATGGAATATTTGTTCTTTATACAAAGTTATTGTTTTGGGTGTAAAAGCTTACTTAGAAAAAAAAGTATTGTATAGTTTTGTATTGAAACAAAAATTAGTGTATAATTTTGTATTGTCTTGTATTGATTGAATTAGATTGGTTGGATTGGATTAGATTTTCTTCTGTTCTGTTTTCTTTTCTCTTCTGTTCTGATCTGTTCTCTTTTGTCTTCTCTTCTCCTCCCATCACCTTCTCTCCTCTCTTTTCTCTTGTTCTATTTTCTTCTCCTTTGCTACAATCTGCCCTGCTTTATTATGGTATTATTTTGTGTTGTATTGTAATTACATCACCATATCCTATTCTATCCTGTAACTCAAAAGTTGTAGGGGCACCACAGATGATTCGTTATCCAGCGTACTCCATCTGTCAAGCCAGTCCATTCTCAAATGTTGTCCTCCCACCTCTTTTTCTGTCTGCCTCTTCTTCTGCATCCTTGTACCGTGACTTGCAGGATGGTCTTTGCAAGGCCTGATGTTCTGGTGACGTAGCCAAACCACCGGAGTTTCAGTTTCTTCACCACAGTGAACATGTCATCGTGTTGTCCAATGGTTTGTGTGATGGTCTGTCGGACTTCGTCGTTGGTGATGTGTTGGGTATAGGAAATGCCCAAAAGTCTTCTGTAGCACCTCATCTCCATGCTTTGTATTCTTCATTGTAGGTCTGCTGTGAGAGTCCATGTTTTGCAAGCGTATAGGAAGATGGAGATGACAAGGGAGTGCACCAGCCTTACCTTAGAGTGTAGACTGATGTCCTGTCTTTCCAAATGGACTTCCATCTTGTAAGTGCAGCAGTTATTTGTGCGATTCTAGAAAGGATTTCCTATCTGGACCCATTGTCTGATACAATGGCTCCTAAATATTTGAAGCTATGCACTGTGCTGAAGGATTGGCCTTGGATTTGATGTCCGTGTTAATGCCATTGGTGTTGTTGGTCATCAGTTTGGTCTTCTCTGCACTTATTTCCATTCCAAAGGCTCTGGAGGTGGTGTAAAGCCTCGGTACCATCTGTTCAAGTTCTTGTTCCTCTCCATCCAATCCATCAATGTCATCCGCAAAATGAAGGTTGGAGATTGCCCCACCCCCTATGCTGACTTTGCATTTGTGATCTGCAAGGGCATGTGACATTATGCGCTCCAGGAAGAGTGTTGGAGAGAGTAGGGATCCTTGGCGCACACCGATTGTTGTTCTGTACCAGTTCCCAATGGTGCTGTTGTGGAAGACTGCACTGGTAGCCTTGTCATACAGGCTTTTGATGACTTCAATAATGTTAGGGCTGATGTTGTAAACTCTCATGGTTGCCCAAAGAGCTGCATGCCAGACTGTCAAATGCTTTCTTGAAGTCTACAAGCACATGATATAGATGTTGTTGGTGCTGTAGGTATTTCTCGCAAATTATTCTGGGGCTGAAAATCTGCTCAGTGATTCTTTGCCTTGCCCTGAATTCTGCTTGTTCTTCAGCTATAATTTGTTCAGCCTGGGGTTTTAATCTTTTGAGTATTATTTTTAGGATGCTGGGATGGCTGATGAGGCTGATGGTGCAGTAGTTTTCACGCTCCTGAAGGTAACCATTTTGAGAAAGAGTGATGACAAGCGACTGGGTTCATGGTGTAGGCCACTCACCACTCTGCCAGATCTTGTTACAGATAATGGTGATGGCGTCAATCATTGCTTCTCCTCCTGCTTGAAGCAATTACGCTGGTATATATTCCACTCCCGCTGACTTCCCCTTCTTCAGCGATTGCACTGCTGCCTCAACTTCTTCTCGGAGAATTGGGAGGATTTTTTCTTCTTCTCTGTTCTGGAACATGCTAGAACTGATGGGTCTCCGTTTGGTGTGTGGTTGTAAAGGTCAGAGCAGTACTCTGTCCATAAATCCAAGACTTCTAGTTCTTCTGTAAGGCACATACAAGACTTGCTGTGGACCGTGGAGACCTTGGGCTGTTTAACACTTGTCAGCTGCTTCACAATCTGGTAGGCCTTCTTGCTGTTGTTCTTGTTCAGACTGTTCTCTATTTTCTGGCATTGCTGTATCCAGTTCTCCTTTGCTTTGCTTTTTGGATGTCACTGACAATTTTTTGGTAGGCATCAGCTCCCTGTGAAGTGTTCTTTTTCTTTTTCATCTCTTTTCGTTTGTCACACAGGTCTAAAAGTTCAGGTGTGATCCACGATTTCTTCTTTGGGTGGTGCTTGCCAAGGATCTCAGTGGCGACATCTGTCACCGCTGAGTTGAAGGTTGTGGTCATAGTGTTGACATCTACTTCACCAGCTCCCAAAAGGAGCAGTGGTGCAAATTTCCCTCTAATTGTGGCTTGGAATATCTTTCAGTTTGTCCAGGTTGAACTTCAGTCTGGTGCACTTTGCTGTGTTTACTCTCTTCAAGTGGAACTGAAAAGACATCATCTTGAGATTGTGGTAATTTCCAATGTCTGCTCCTGAAAAAGTGCGTGTCGCACCAATGTGGACACATGATCTGAAGCTTTTCTTGACCATGATGTAGTCAATCTGGTTGTGATGCTCCCCGCTGGGACTGTGCCAGGTCCATCATCTGGATTTTTTGTGGGGACCAAGCGTGTTTGCCAGTATCAGATTGTTGTATCTGGCAAATTCCAAGAGTCTCAGACCTCTGTCATTTGTCTCGTTGTTGCAGTCCTTGGTACCCGGGCGATGACCGATCCGGTATGGAATGAGTGGTTCTTTTCATCATACGGTGTGTCTTGGGCAAGAAAGACCTGGCGGGGCCCAATCTTCTCCAGGCTATTGGCCACAGCCGAAATCTACAAGTACAGTGTGGCTCGCCTTGACCCCGAGCACATGGTCTTTGAACTTATAGTAATGTGAGGTTCCTCTGCCCTGGATGGTGACTTCTGTGTAGAAGACTTTCATCCAGTGATGCCGTGCTGACATCACCCCTGATAGTCGCCTCTTATGACGCGTTGAGAAACATTGGGTCTATTCCATTCAGTGCCCGAACCCACAAGACATAATTGCATCATAATGGTTTTTATCATATTGTATTGTGTCGTATCATATCTTATTAAATTACATTGTATTTTCAGACTTCAGCAGCTGGAGAAAGAGCTGTACTTTTACAAGAAAACCAGTCGAGACTTGAAGAAAAAGATCAGAGAACTCTTCAACAATGGCAAGATTGCAGCACAAAGTGAGTATCTTCCTTTACTCCCTTCCCCTCATTAAGCTTTTAGTCCTTCCTTTTGGACATAAATACGTATGAAGCCTGGAAATGGCAAAAACTTGTTGGGAGCACTGCAAAGAGTTATGGATATGGATAAGAAGTGTGGAAATAGATGTGAAGTATGGAAATAGCACCCCCAAATACAGAAGTTGAAATTGTACAACCAGATGTGGAAATGAGTGCTGGAAATGACGTGCATGCGTTTGTTGCTACAGCGGTTGAGGAAATCGGGGTCAGCCTGGTGTCCAACTCGATGCAGAGCATCGTGTCTGACGGAGATGGCGTAACACCACGGTCCAGCCACAACCACGCCTCGGCACACAGGTAAAGTGTGGTCTTGACTGATGGCTGCTGGTGCTTTATGTATCACTACAGAGCAAGGAGTCCCACAATACTGAAAGCGCACTAGAACAAATGAAATAAACAATAAAAAATTGTAAAAAATAGGTGGATTGTTCTCTCTGTTGAGGTTGCAAAGTGTATAGGACACAAAACGGCTGCAACAACTCAAACAACAGCCGAGGAAGAGATTAATAGCTCATATAATGTAAGTGGTACCTGCCTGCTTATTTCATCTTTTTAGTCGTCCTGGTAGTCACCTACCTTCACAGCTGTGTGTAAATACGGAGCAAATATTTTAAAGCAGACCTCACCTTTATTTTGGAAACAAATTTAACTGTAATCACGTTTGTGATACCTGTCAGCAAAAGTATTTCTAACGGTCATTCCGGCCAACAACCATCTCTATAATGCCCTTAGAGAAACCCGAATGTGAGCAACTGTGGTGAAAAACAAATTGAGGAATCAGACGGCCCCCCCAACAACACCAATGGCATCAACACGGACATCAAAGTACAAGGCCAATCCCTCAACACAGTGCACAGCTTCAAATATTTAGGAGCCATTGTGTCAGACAATGGGTCTCGACAGGAAGTCCTCTCCAGGATCGCACAAACAACTGCTGCCCTGACAAGGTTGAAGCCCATTTGGAAAGACAGAACCATCAGTCTACATTCCAAAGTAAGACTGCTGCGCTCTCTGGTCATCTCCATCTACCTATATGCTTGCGAAGCATGGACCCTCACAGCAGATCTCCAACGAAGAATACAAAGCATGGAGATGAGGTGCTACAGAAGACTTCTGTGCATTTCCTATACCCAACACACCACCAACGTTGAAGTCCGACAGACCATCACACAAGCCATTGGACAACACGATGACCTGCTCACAGTGGTGAAGAAACGGAAACTCCGATGGTATGGCCACATCACCAGATCATCAGGCCTTGCAAAGACCATTCTGCAAGGCACAGTGCAAGGAGGTAGAAGAAGGGGGAGACCGAAAAAGAGGTAGGAGGACAACATTCGAGAATGGACTGGTTTGACACTGAGCGAAGCCATGAGGGCTGCTGAGGACAGAGAAAGATGGAGTATGCTGGTTAAGCGATCATCTGTGGTGCCCCTACGACCTTCGGGTTATGGGACAGGATAGGATAGGATAGGACGGCCAAATGGGCTTTCCCATTAATGATGTAGAGAAGGCGTACAACATGGGTCAAATGCATGCTGTCTGTGGGTGTGGAATTGCATCCAGTGACAAGAAAAATCTCCTTGGAAATGTTTATTGGGACAATAAAGGATTGTGTACTGTGGCATGGTATTAGCATGCACTGACAGCTATTTCAAAAGGCAATAGATCAATTTCTATCAAAACCCCTAGTGACTTCAGAGTTTTTGATGCAGGAGTGGATTCTGGTTTTGTTGTTGTACAGCTGGCAATCTCAGGAAACATGAACTTTGCTGGGGTATATGCAGGCCCAAATGCAGTTGTAAAGAAAAGGGGTACACGTTTAGACTGTAGTTTGGGTATACACTTCCACCCACATAAGATGTTTCTTTGCAAGTTACAACCCCTTTAATTTGTTGATCTCATGCTGTTCTTTTAGATCCATGTTGGCTATATACAGTCCGGAAGCTGTCGGTCAGACTTTGTTGTTTATTGTTGATATCTGATTGTTCTGTTTTTCCATTGAATTTTCTTGCTGTGCATTTACTTTTTTTTGGTCTATACTATTAATTACGGGTTGCAAAGATTGAGTGTACTTGTCAATGACTGCCAAGATTGAGTTTTTGCCTTGTGTGCACTAGAACTGTTTGCAAGTATTCAAAGAATTTAAACAGTTTTTGTATTTTGAGATTTATGTTCTTATCCTGCACTTTTGGGCTAAAGCAAACACAAAAAAGCAAATTTTACAGAACTTTTTAATTTTATATTAGTTTTGGATTTTATATTTTTTAATGTTCCTGCTTACTTGCAATTCCAAGACATCTGAATGAGCATTGTGTTTTAAAGGCAGTTTGATGCATTGGTTTGAAATGAACAATAATGTTTCCTAAAACTTTTAAAAAATTTATTTGGGGTCCTAGAAAGCACTTTTTTTGAGTGAGATGCTTCTGGGGAAAGATTTGTTGTAAAACAAAAAAATGAAGAAGTTAAAAACTCTCGGGCCCCCTCAGACAATGGTGTCTAGAAATAGATTTCACAGGGAAAACAATAGCATTCAGTATGGATCCTTTTTTGCTTAATACCCTTTTAGAAATTGTTCATGGCACAGATACCAAATGTTCACCCACCAAACACCAAAAGTCCTTCAGCAGTTGCATTATAATGTTGCCTTTTTTGATTGATTTGCTTATGTAAATTTTATGACAAATTATTCCTCCCCCACAACCACTCCCCTCCTTTTCCCTATTTCTTTGACAGAACCTCTGCATCAGGCAGCTCTCGACATCATCACCCCGGCATCACTTCAGGTGCGAACACGCCGTCGCTCACGAACTCGCATGTCAGAACCCGAGCATCTTCCCAGGATTCCACGGGGGTGGTCCCTGGCGTCACTACCCCTGTCAAGATCTCTCGAAAAGACCTGCGTGCTATGTCGGAAGAAGAGGTGTCGCTGCGTCGATCAAGCTTGAACCGCAGCGTCAGCTCTCCCCCTCTCAAAGGTAGATATGCCGGTGTTGCTTACGGCTGACATGCATGCATCGATGGTGTGATGAAGAGTAGTGTTTTACACACTCTTCATTGTTGACACTGTGTCTGGTGGTCTGTGTGTAGATGAGCATTCTTTTCCCCTTACCCTCTTTCCGCAGCATTTGTGACAGTTCCTTGAGGCTATATCTATTTCTTACTTTTGAGACTGATTGACTTTGAAGTTTTGTTGCCATTACTTAGATACTGTTACTGCATGACTTACTGATTATGATGGATACAAGATGGAGAACATTTTGGTGACAAAGAAGTTTCTTGTATTCAATTGTGTATTCATTGATTTATTTATTTTTATAATTATTTAATGTTATTTATTTTGTGCATGGCGCATATAATTTATTAATCCTATTGTTTCTTGTTTTCCCAGATTCATTGGATGGAAAGTGAAAGGGAGGTGGAACGTAGTGATGGAGGACTATCGCAGTGAGGACTACACACATGACGCGTGTGACTACACATTACATATTTTGTGTTTTTTACACAGATACACTTGGTGTTGGCGTGTCAGTGGAGATCATGGACTCCCATCCCTTTCTTTTGAGTGAGAAAACTTACACCTTGTGTTCCATACAAAACTCAATGGATGCAGTTTTAGTCACAGAGGTGGTAGAGGAGGCTGCTGGCCTCAAACTGAAAACGGCAACTACTGCAGCAAGTTTAGTTCAATAAAATGAAATGGGCTGTCTGTTACAAAGAAGAGAAACTGATTTTACTGATACAGTTCAGATCAGGGGCCAGAACTTCAAGCTTTGATTAGGATACAATAGATTTAGCACTGCTTAAACTGTTTAGGTGCTGCTGTGTTTTTTTTCTGTGGAAACACGGCTAGGCAGGCCAGCACAAAAATGTGGCAAGCTCCCAGTCATGGGAGATTTGCATTGTGGATTGATGTGGTGTATTGCGTATGCTATTTTGAGAACTTGTCCAAGCTGGCCAGCAAGCAAGTGTTGCAAATCTTGCATTAATAATGGATTTATATTGTGGAAGGGTGTATTTTCACCTTAAAAGTCATGTGAGAATGAGACTGTGGTGTGCTCCATGTTTGTCTCAAAGTTGAAGTCATGTGAGAATTCAATAAGCTGGCATGCAAGACAGCGTAGCAAGTCCTGCAATTGATGAAGGATGTGTTTTGTGGAAGAATGCTGTATGTTATATATTTTTGTCTAAAATTCCTTTGGGAAATGCTGAGTCTCCCTCAGAAGGGCAAAGGGTGAATACTCGTAGACACAAATGTTGCTGTTTTGTGCTAGTGTTAGTAAATTTTGAAAAGAGATGTGCAAACGGGTTGTCATCAATATATTTATTTATTGTTTTGGAACGTTTTGTTTGACCTACCGTTTGTGAGGAGAGCAAGAGGATGTTAATTTAGAATGTACTTTGTAGTAGACATATATAGTAAAAGAAAGAACTAAAGTTAGTTTACATTTTAATGCATACATTTAGAAAAGAAGGGATTTGTGAACTGTTGAAATGCACACCCAAAGTTGGTGGACTTTTTCACAGAGTATCCACAATATCCTGAAGGAAGGAGGAAGAAGGAGAAAAAAAAGAAGTTCAAGACAACTTAAAGCATGGCACAAAAACTAAAGTCTGCTGAATGTCTTGTTGGAAGTTATGATGTGAATTTTTTTCTTCTTATGATTTGACTGAACTTGCAACAGTAAAAAGATATGAGCAACTAGTAAACAGATGAGAAATAGTTCTTGACCTGTCACTTCCTTTGTGGCGTTTGAATGCACCAGTAGCAGTAGTAGTACACACTATTTTTGGTTAAATATTCCTTGTTGTGTTTGTAGCATTTAAGACTGAACCAAAATCCGCTATGTTTTTGAATTCTTGACCTGTTCCACAATAGTTATATTACAAAATTGTATGAAACACATATATCAAGAAAGAATTTATTATTCAAAACATAATTGTCTTGCATATGAGTAAGCGAATGACTACAAAGATCTGTTTGCTTATTGAATAATTATATGGCTGGCTATTTGGCAATGAAGCTTTATAATTGATGAAAAATGATTAGTGTTTTAGAGTGACTTGAGGTGATACAACATGACAAATGTATGTTGCAATGATGAAACAATGATCTGCTGTCAGACCTGTTGAATAAATGTACAGATCTTTGCCAGAGGGTGTTTCAAAGTGAATACTAACAAGCACTTAACCAGTGTGGAATACGCAAGTATGTATATAATTATATAAAATGAGCAGGTGGCATGTTTGTGTACAGTAAGATTGTTGATCAACAGTTTTGTACAGAAGCTAGAACTACAGCTTACGGGGAGGTTACATGTTTGTGTAAATAAAACATGTGGTAAATGAATCGTAAATGAAAATGTGTGGTAAGTATTATTTTCACTTATTGATGGAATGTATTAGTGATGATTTCAGTCATTCCTATTCTTATTGTCCTTGTTCATGTTGACATCTGTATTTTTACATTTCAAATTTCGTACTTTTTCATTTTAAAATTAGATTTTTTAACAATGTTATGAATATGTGTCACAAAAAAATCAAATTTTAAAATGAAGAATTTCATTCTGTTTGTAAATGTATCTGATTGGTATTGTACAAACGATTCTTTTTAAAGCGCTCCACACACCGTCCACCTACAGTCTTTAATTATGAAGCCCTGTGTATTTATCAGCATGCAACTGTTCTTTTTACCCAAAGGTATGGCTATTATGTAAACTGCAAGCATTTACAACTTCACTTTTTTTCTAAATACAAAGCAGCTGTTGTCCATTTCAAGGATGTTCCCAGTTACGGCATATTTATTTCTGGCAATTTTGCATTAGTTGCAAGTAAATACATCTAAATCAAGGTTTTTTCTTCTCTTTTTGAGAGAATGGTGGGACAGAGTTGGTCAAAGCAGATGAAGAGCTTACTGCCTTTTTGCTACATATCATTTACCAAATTTATTTGAGTCATTCCATACCTCTCCCTATTAAGAAAATGTAATTGTAATTAATCATAGTATTTTTAATTTGTTATAGAATATTTAACAAATTGTGAAGATTTGATTTGTGATAATGAAAATGCATTAAATCCCAGAGAGGGTGCTTGTTTTATTTCTTTTTTTGTGGAGAACAGCTGAATTCCAAACTGGATATTATTATTAAATTTTATTGGAACAAATGAAATCCAGTAAGTTACTTTGCGTATATATGAGTGTGTTTGTGAAGAAAATAATCTGATATATTTGAATCTGGAAAAAATTCTTCAGACCCATTTTTATTTTTTTTTTTTCATTAAAAAAAACAAACCGATGTAAGTTTTTTTTACAATTCACATTCCACTTGGCATAGATCTTGAAACATTCCACCTTTTTCCTCTCAATTATTCACAGATTATTTATTTTTATTTTTACTTTACTTTCTCAGGTGTGCAGCAATGTGATCTTAGATGGTTTTACTATTAAAGTCTCTGTTCTAAGGCAAAGACTAATTACTTTCCCTTGTTTCACACACATTTTTGTCTCCCTTGATTAAATTCACCATCCCATGCTGCCTTTCTTTGTACAGTGTATTGTTTGAGATTTATTATCGCATTTTACAAGATCACATCATTTGTTCAGAAAAAGCCATTCATGAACCAGGGTTGTGTTAGCAGTGACCAATTGTCTATGTATGCAGGCACAGCATAAAAATTGTGTCTTATGTCACAAAACTTTTCGTCCACCATTGACAGAATGCGTATATATGTAGACTTTTGCAATTGATGGATCCATTGTCTCCACATTTTCTTTATTTTGACCATGCTGTCTTTTCATATGAAGCACAACAGCTCAATCCCAGATGTTAGCCAATACATTTTACTCTCTACATGATATTCCAGCAAAACACTTTTTTCTTTGAATCGGTTAGCACGATCGTGACGGTTTTGTTGTCCAGTATGGAACTAAAGTAGAAGTATTCTACTATCAGAACATTATGGCATAAGGTATCTGCATAAAGTAGTTCATATACCCAGCATTATCGAAGCAATAGTTAGGCATGGGCACGATGCGGAGCGAATGGAATCATTTATATCGGTAACTTCTAATGAACTGATTTTAGAAATAATGTAGTTCTTGTGTAGAAATTTAGCCTTTGAAAGGTATCATTCTGTGATTATGCAGTGTTATTCTTGCAGTAGCTCACATAGTGCCTATCTAAATAAACATTTTCTCTTCACAGTTTTTCTCTTTTCTAAGCAGTCACAATCAGTGCGTTGAATCATTTGCTGCTGTTATAGTTTGTTTGCATTGTGAGCAAGGTGTAACCCTTGTGAACATTTATATGGTAAAGTTGGTGAATGTTCCTCTGCTGTTGGAAGGCTAGTAATTGGACAATTTGTTAACGTTTACATCTTTTTAGTTTAAAATGTTTGTATTTTGGTGCAGTAACAAAGGTGCATTTATATTTTGTTAATCATCATTGTCCTGAATGAATGTAAATGTAAATGTATGGAGCAATGGATGTAAAAAGGCAGAGAGAGGGAGAGAGAGAGAGAGAATTGAATGTATGCTGGCACACTGTGGGAAATATGATGCTGAGATATATGCATCTTATATGTTGCGATTTTAGCTGGTCCAACACATATCTCTGCTTAAACATATCCACTGTTCCATGTGGGTAGCTCAGTATACCAATATAATATGTATATTTTATTACTCTTAATCTTTACGTTGATATGAATATATAACAAAAATAATATATGGCTGGTCATGTAGTTAAACAAAACATAGTATTGAATAACAATAATAATTTTGTACTAAACAATATCAATTTTGTCTTAATGTCTCCTGCCTTGCTAATGTGTTCACCAGTTTTTGCTGTTCAATCATATTAGAAAAGGGTGTGGGGGTACTTGTTTTGTGCGTAATGTTTAAACATTTTGTGCTGCATGTAGGGCAACTACTGAACTAATGTCACAGTCTGTTTCTTTAATTAAGGAGTACCCTATGTGTCCTTTATGATTAAGAAAAGGCAGAGTTGAAAATGAAGCACTGGAATTATTATGATGAGATATTTGCTAGCAGATTCTGTTTGTTGTTACCAACAAGCCATTGGAAAGGTTAAAATGTATTCCAAAGTACTAGACAAGAACCTTCTTCTTATATAATTTTATACTGTCCATGATCAATTTAAACATCTGTTTCCCATTACTGTGTTGAATGTTCCAGTAGAGAAAAGGATGCATACGTGCATTATGAGATAGATGTCTTCTGTGATGCTGTTTTGTAAGTTTTGCAGTTAATTTGGAATGTAAATATTCCAAGGTAAGGCTGCTGCGCTCCCTTGTCATCTCCATCTTCCTATTATGCTTGCGAAACATGGATCCTCACAGCAGATCTACATCAAAGAATACAAAGCATGGGGATGAGGTGCTACAAAAGACTTCTGGGCATTTCCTATACCCAGCACATCACCAACGACGAAGTCCGACAGAACATCACACAAGCCATTGGACAACACGATGATATGCTCACAGTGGTGAAGAAACAGAAATGTCGATGGTGTGGCCATGTCACCAGATCGTCAGGCCTTGCCTGCAAGGCACAGTACAAGGAGGCAGAAGAAGAGGGAGACAGAAAAAAAGGTGGGAGGAAAACATTCAAGAATGGACTGGTTTGACACTGAACGAAGCCATGAGGGTAGCTGAAAACAGAGAAAGATGGAGTAGGCTGGTTAAACCATCTGTGGTTCTCCAACGACCTTTGAGTTACGGGATAGGATAGGATAGGCAGTAAATTTGTTTCTTCTGAATGTATAGCTCTTACTGGGCTGTTAAGTTGTTTTGAAACAGCAATTTGAGGCGTGTGTTGTCTGTTGACATATTTGTGGCAATTGGTGCCAATCTTTGTGTTTCGTTTTAAATGATTAATATCAAACACACAAGGTTGTGTGTTGTAATTTGCTATGACCGTCCAGAACTTTTAATTTGCAAATTATGTTGACATTGTTTTATTATTTTATGGCATGATTTTCTGAAAGTTTTCATTTTAAAAAGACAGTATCAAATGTAAAGTTTAAAAATATATTTGATTAAATTTTTGATCATTTTGTAAACTGTTCAATCTTGCATTTGTGAATATTATGAATGAAAGTGAATTTGATAACAGTTCAAAGTTTGGAAATTGATATACTTTCCATTTCAAGTACACACAAATAAAAAAATTCCACACATACTAAAATTCAACAAATCAATAATCTACTATACTATCTTCTTCTTCGCTAGACCAGTCACCTACCTTTTTTGTTGAAAACTCTTCCGGGACAAAATACCTCATTTGTGTGTGAGGTCTGTTGGATCAGCTTGGGAATATAGGACGCTTTCTGCCAAATGGTCAATGGGCCTTCCTATGATGTTATTATTTGGCAATGTAGGCATTTTATAGGTATGTGTTTTGTTGATATTTTATCATGTTTGTATTCTATTTTGTTTTTGTAAACGAGGGTTCGATAAATTAGAGTATAGCCTCAGCGTCCCCTGCGTGGGATGTCTTTATTGTACAGTGACCTGCTGGTGGAGTGCCTTCAGTGTTACCACTAGGGTTGTTTCGGTAGATCTTTTATGCGGATCAGGGGTGAGTCCTCTTTTTGTGAAGTTTTGGTCTTGATTTTGTGGTCATGATTCGGCTCTTTGCAGTCCGCTGGACCCTGTAAGCAATTAATTATTAACTAACTAACAAATCAGTAAGTTCAACAAAGTCAGTTGTGATTTGTTTTTTTACTGAATAACTTTTTTTTCCACATTAAAAACAAAACAAAACAACGTTTTCATTGTGATACATAGGATTTATAATTTAATATATCGGTGCAAAGATACTGGGAACAAGGTATAATATATATATATATATATATATATATATATATATATATATATATATATATATATATATATATATATGTGTGTGTGTACAATTAAAATATTTGTGAGATTTCCGAAAGAACAATTACCATACCCATCATGTTTTTAGTAGCAGTGTAAATATACATGGTAACCAAGTTATTAAAATAGACTACATTTGGGAGTAGAGTATGTAAGTGTAAAAATCATTTATAGAGGCAGGTCAAGGAACTATGTCTACAACTTTCAGAAGTTGAATCAAATGCATAGTTAAAAGTCTTCAATGAAGCATTAAAAAAGGAACTTATTTTCCTTTTCAGCGTAAACAAATATGATTTATTTTCATGTGTCCTTCCTATTATACATGATCACATAAGTTAGGTTTTAATGGAGGATCATTGATGTCCACTTGTATTGCACAGAAGTAATTAGTACAATTCTGAAAAAAAACCACCAAGTAGCCTTATTCTGAGCTCATTTAATGTTTACACTCAGTGGAAGAAAGATACAAACATTAGGCCAAACAACTGAGGTATACACTGCTAAATCTATGGTACAAAAAATATCAGTCAAGTGAACACGGCATTATATATCATACAAAAAAATGTTACAGTTACATAATGAATTCAAAACAGGAGTATCGCACAAGCAGTTAGTTATATTGCATTACATTAAAAAAAATCAAACTTTGTATGAAATAGAACTTTGTTTGATTGCATGGGAGAGTATTCAATTATCCTAGGCTTCACTAATAATCGTGCTATATGTGTACCGTCCTATAAGCACAGGCAAGTATTCAAAGAAAAAAACAAATGTGTGCACCTCAATCAATTAATAAATAAATCAACCATTTTATTGAACGTCTTTCATAAAAAAAAAAAAAAAAAAAAGATGATTAGCCGATTGACTGTTCAATAAGGGCTGTTCTTCATTTTATTGACATGCATGTTTTCAGCAGTTATCAGACCTGCAAAGCGGGATTACCACGAGACGCTATCAGCAAGAATGTCAAAATCAAAGCATAAAATGAAGATGCGGACCCAGTATGAACTGTCAATAAATTAAACACATTTTCACAACCATTTTATTCGCTTACAAGCCATATTCTTATTGTACTTCTGTTCTAATTGGCACAAGGGTGAGAATGAGAGAGCGAGAGAGAGAGAGAGAGGGGCAAGGGAAACACTTTACAGTGTGATCTACAGAGACGGGAGCAGGCCATTTCTACCATCCTCCCCCAACCCTTCTTCCCCCAGACCTTTCTCCCTCAGCCACAAAATTGCAACATCTCATGCAGGTGCACATACACTGCATGCAAACACTTTGTGTACACACATACCGGTTACACAGTAACAATCATTCGCCCTTCTCATTTGGAGCTGATAAGAGCCTTCCAAATGGTCATTACAATAGGAAATCCAGGACTAATTCCTTTTTTCTAGCTAGTAAGAACCTTCAAAATCATTCTTTACAAGAAGAAATCTATCACACGTTGTAATTTTTTTTAAAAGTATAGTTAGCTGATTCAGGATTGAAGGGTACAACACAAACATTGTCAATATTGTGAATTTGATACTGTTTTGCAAATTACCTTTTGGAACTTTATCCTTTATCAAATAATCAAATTGTGCTGTCTGGTCAGCAAGAAAGTTTTCAAATAGTGAGCTCCCGTTATCATATATGCGTGGGTTTTAGATAGGAAACTAAGCAATATGTTACATAACAAATGAATGAAGAATGCAACAAATTAGATTTGCCATAGTCTGGAATGAGTTACTGCAAGAACAAGGCAAACTGTGTGGTAATGTATGCATGACCTGCTTAGTTCTATTGTTGACTCAGATTTTAATGAAGAAACTACTACATGCATTTTACTATAATAATAATAATAATAATAATACTGGATGCTATATACACGCTTTTCCCCAAATAAACAATTAGGCTCAAAGCACGGCGATCTTTACCAACACACACACTCATTCACTCTCACACACACACACACATCTATAACTCAAACATATGATGTAAAGGCAGGGAGATCACTATTACAAGATGGAGAGGAAATCCAAATTTTATTGTTGAAATTTTATATTGACTGCATCCAGTACCATTACTGAAGGGGGGGAGGAAACCGGATTACCCAGAAACAAATCTCGCTGACCTAAATAGTCTCATACCCAAGTCACATAAGTTCTCCCCTATTGGGATTTGAACCCGCGACTTATCCACTGCACCATGAGGTCAACCTTTTGCCTCTGTTGTTGATTCAATTTTTTTAATAGAATGAGAAGGATTGGTAACGGAACACCTTTCAACAAATCATAGAAATTCAAATGCAAAAACATAGCCTGCTGAGATCAAATCTTGAATCACTATACTGACTTTACAAAATCCTATCTAATCGGAGGCACTGTGGTCTAATGGTAGTGCTTTGGCTTGCGGATCTGAAGGTCCTGGGTTCGAGCCCTGGCTGGGCCATTGTGTTGTGTCCCTGGGAAAGACACTTTACTCCCGTTTCCTACTCCTTCGGATGAGAGTATAAACTGAGGTCTAGTCTGTGTGTCGGATACATTCCATCATAACGGACTTTAAAGATCTTGACACCCATGTCCTTGACGGGTGAATGCCGGTAACAAGAACACACCCAGCATGCACTTGGTCCTTCTCCCCCATCCCTGGCGGCCCAGGATTGTGCTCAGTTGTCCGGGCGTCAGACCATGCGCCCGAAGGCTGCAAGTTGGTGTCTCGAGCGGTTGTTAGAGCCTGTATCGGCCAGCGCTTTGATCGGCTCTTGAGTTGGTAAAGCGCTATATAAAAAGTGATTAAATTTAAATTAAATTAAAACATGAAGCAGATTGGTAATATTATATAATATAAAATACTCCTATCTCGGTATTTATGACCTAATTAAGAGATACAACAGTATTACTGCCTGATGACCCTATCTCTCTCTCTTTCTCTCTCTCTATGTTAATGAAGTACAACACTTAAACTAATGGCTCGGGACTATAAACAGACATTTTAATAACTAATATTCTGATTTTTGACCAAGGAGCATTGCATAAAATGCTTGTAAACATAAGCGACACATACTACTATTTTTTATATAATATACATTATTCTCACACAATGATTTAAAATTTCAACATATTAAAAAATCAATCATGATTAGAATTTTTGTGCAACGACTTGATATCGAAAATTAAACCACTTCTTAATTAAAGTATTTATTGATGGATTCACTAAACAACGCTTTCATTGATTCATGCTCTGGATAATGCCAGTAGCAGC
Source organism: Oncomelania hupensis (assembly GCA_036898135.1). Lineage (NCBI taxonomy): Eukaryota > Metazoa > Mollusca > Gastropoda > Littorinimorpha > Pomatiopsidae > Oncomelania > Oncomelania hupensis. The sequence continues at coordinate 32,808,957 of CM072517.1, read as the reverse complement.
ATGCTGATTAGCATATATATTAATGGCATAAAAAAACTAATCAATCAAAACCTATCCCATTAAAATGACAGAACATGTGTATTTCTTGTAGTTTCCATGTTGTTTCACATACTATCTCATTCTCCATCATGCAGTCATGATCACACTTCCAGATGACCTTTGAACTGACTTATCTTCATAGTTCATTCATCTTTCTTACATGCAATCTTTTGTTATGTACATGCTAGCATTTCATCAAGAACACACGCAGACAACAGTAGTAAGGTCAATGATTATGTACAAATCAGGTCTGCTAGTTTCTATCAAGGGAGAGGATAAACACAGTCTGTACCATGTCCCTAAAGAGGACTTGCGTCAGAATTTTCCGTGTGCCTTATTTTTTACCCTGAGTATTTCATATTTCTTCTCATTCAACAGACAAATATTTCAAAGCTTTGATGCCATACTTCTTTGAAAGGTCTCTCTGGAATTCTCCTTTCAGAATTTTTAAGCACCTGCAACAAGAAAGAAACACTCAAAGAGTTATATACTCTGCAAATACGGCAAGGCAATGCTAATATTCGCTCTACTAGGATTAAACTCGCAAATTCTTGAAAATTTGTTAAACTAAGCATTATTCAAAGCTGCAAATCAAAAGAAACAGCCAACAAAGAAACCCCAGTCATTTTTACATAATCAGAGAGAGAGAGAGAGAAAGAGAAAGAGAAAGAGAGAAAGAGAAAGAAAGAGAGAGAGAGAGAGAGAGAGAGAGAGAGAGAGAGAGAGAGAGAGAGAGAGAGAGAGAGAGAGAGAGAGAGAGAGAGAGAGAGAAGCTTATGTTCATCATTATTAATGAATGCACAATTTTACAAACAACAACAACAAAATACAAAATAAAAAAACCTCCTGGTCACAGTAAAAGAAAAACAGCAAGACAAAGACTGACTTCCTATAGCTGGAGCTGGATCTAAACTTGGCGATATCAAAGCTGGCAGCATGAGGCATGTGTATGATGTAGGAGTTGGGAAGAACTGTAAACTCATATCTGCAAACACACACATCCTAAATATTTAGTTTTGTTCTAACATTTCATATGTAAATAATAAATAGAACAACCAGAAAGGACAAAGCGCTTATTCCATGAACCAACCACTGTAATTATCAAGATAAAGTACTTCACTGTTTGGTAGGATAGCCCCAAACGTTTGTGGACATCATAATCATCGTCATCAGTATCATCATCAGTATTATCATCATCATAATCATTATCATCATAACCAACCTCCTCTGCACCCTCTCTCCTCTTTACCATCATCACTATCATCATCATCAATCTCACCCTTGGGCATCCAGCTCCATAATATGGGAGACCTTGTTCCAACCAAATCCCATGAAACGCTGGTCGTATAGGGGAATGTCACGACGCACAACGATGTAGGGTTCAAAATCATGCTCCCACTCAACCTAGTGGAAACAAAATTCCAGTCATGAATCTTCCCCCCCAAAAAAAACCTGTATCTTCAGCCACAAAGACTGTCTTGTAGCTTGAACTAAACTTTTAACAATCCAATTCAAAGTCAACTTGTATAGCACACAATTCCACGTTGCATAGACAAGATAAAGAAGGTGAGAAGAATTCAGTTTTGCTAGCTATGGCTTGGTTAAGATTCTTTACTGCACCTTTGAAGATCGGATTTGAAAGAAAAGAGAGTTTTGCTACTGAACAACACTGCAGAAAAGAAAGGAATCACTCAGCGTCCCAGTGCTTGATGGGAAATCTTCATCACGTTCTTTATCAGCAAGGTCTGATATCAAGCACCTTAAAGCATCAGATATTTGAATAAAAGTGATCCTTGTCAAGAACGACTGGAGCAATGGCACGACTTTAAAATGAGAAGATCTTTTGAATGTAGCTGCTTTTTTATTTTCTAAACAAAATCAAAGAACAACAGGGACCATGGTAGTACTTGAAAGTAAGCCATATCTCAGCATAAGTGGAATTTGAATATAAACAGACTTGAAATGATCCAGTATTGACTGTAATATGATGTTATAACCTTGAAGACAGTAAGGCTATGGGCAGAAAGGCTACATTTAGGGTTGAAAAGAAAACGGTCATATGCTAAAAAAATCTCACCAGTGCCGTGATTTTAGCTGGTGGTTTGACGAAAACCAGAAGACTGTAATGACATTACCATCACCACCACCGAAAATAACACACACCTCAAAAAAATTATAAGCAAATGTTACTTAAAAATCACCTTGTAAGGAGCTGTGGCAGTTCGCCACTTGGCAAAGTTGGTTGGCGCATGTCCTTGGGCCCATACATGGTACCTGTTGATACAAATAAAACTGTTGATTAAAAAAAAAAAAGGTTTTTAATGAAATAAAAGCCAAATAGACAAACTCTTTTTGATTGTTGTTGCCCAGAAATGAATACAGCAAAAACATTGAGATAAGCATAATAAATATGGTCTAAGAAAGAAAACACAACAATTTTATATTTTAGGTGTTGAAACAAAAAAAATTAAGAACTCCCCCCCCCCCCTCCCCCCTCAAAAAAAAAATAGAGAGAGAGAGAAGGGGTGGGGGAAGGAAAGAAAGAAAAGAAGAAAAAGAAAGATAAAGAAAGGAAGGAAGAAAGAAAGGAAAAAAGAAAAGAAGACAATTACAAACAAACTAAGAAATAGAGATCTATTATTATACAAACCTGAAAGTGAAGAGTGTGCCCATATCCAACATGGACAGGAGGTCAGCTTTAGTTTTGGGGAACTCCAGCCTGTAACGCTGGGTTTCAAAGGCCGGTACCACCAATGCCTGCGAACCAAACACACATCATTGCTGAGCAATAAAAGCTCACAACATTCTACCACCATCTTCTGCCCGAGTAAGTTCCAGATACAGGCTGGCCTCACCAGCCACCTATAAACCCACAAACCAAGTGTGCAAATCACTTACTCAGTCAGGATTACTAAAATAGTTTTCCTTGCCTTGACAGATGAAGAAACAACAGGCACCTTTAAAAACAAAGAAAAGCAGAAAAAACACAACCCCACAACATTCTCTCTCTATTCTGATTTAGTCTTCTTTAGTTTTATCAGTGAAATGTATCAAGAGACAGACTCTTGGTTTTCACATCTAGATTTAGCTAATGGTTTTCATTTAGGTTTGTCAAGTTACCTTTTTCTCATTAGCGATGTCCATCATGGAAGCTGCTTTCTTCAGGTACTCATACAGGCCGTACATGGGTGAGAAGTCAATGTCACTGAGAAAAACAAAAGGGGTTTTGGCTTCTTGGAGCGCTGTGTTGCGTAACAAGTTGACTGGATAAAATTGCTGAAAAACAACAGAGAATCAGACATTGAACTTTATACCTATTAGATCAGAGAGCATTATAATAATTACAATTATTATGAAATTGAGTATTATTGCAAGAACGCTTATTTTTTAAACAGTTATTATACCATTCACTAATACCTGGGATCGCGCTAACGCTGTCACTTTTTCAAAGTACACAAGCATTCATGAAAATTGCGCACATGAAGGCTCAAGACTTTCCTCTAGTCTTCCAGAGGTCTTCAGTAACTTTTTCATTAAGAAAGTGAAGGACATCCGTGATGAGCTAGACAGCGTGACAGTTTCCAGCGCTGTGGCGCATGATAGTAGTAGTAGTAGTAGTAGTAGTATGTTGAGGACAAAACAGGCCCTCGGGCCTTTCTGAATGTCCCATCTTTCATATGATTTACATGGGTCTGATAGTGCATGCAATTTTCCTGAACGCATTACCGCTCATCAAAATAAGAGAACAATTTTTTGTACTTAGGCAGCTCATCCAACTGGTTTTTGAAAGAGTTAATTGAAGGTGCATTCTTAAGAGAAATGGGTAGTTCGTTCCAGTTAGTAGCAACACGACTGGAAAAAGAAAGCTTTTTAGTGTTAGTTCTGCAGTGGTTTACAAATATCTTCCCCTCCGCGTTTCGCGTTGAATTGCAACTAGGTGTTGAGAAAAAGTCAGACCAGTACAAATCGTCAATTTTATGGTACATTTTAAAAGTTTGAATCAAGTCTCCTCTCACTCTTCGTCCATACAAAGAGTGTAAATCTAGATTCTTAAGTCTATCGTGATAACTCATGTTACGACACTCTTTAACCAGTTTGGTTGCCCGTCTTTGGACTTTCTCAATGGCTACTGATTGTCTCTTTAGTTTTGGAAACCATATTATGTTCCCATACTCAAGATGGGGTCGAACAATTGCCTTATATAATTTTACAAATACCTGTTTGTCGATATAGGTAAAAGTTCTTTTGATTAAACCGACCATTCGGTTTGCCTTCTTAACACAGGTCTGGATGTGTGTATCAAAAGATAAGTATTTGTCAAAGACAACCCCTAAATCCTTTTCCTCTTCACACTTTTCTACACGTGAACGTTCTTCCTTTCTCTGCATCACATACTCATGTTCGGGGTTATTTTTACCTGCATGCAGCACCTTGCATTTACCAACATTAAAATGTAATTGCCATGTTTCTGTCCAAGCTTGTAGCTTTGTAAGGTCTTTTTGCAGATCATCGCTCTTACTTGCATCATTATATATTTTGGTATCATCCGCAAAGATTTGACACATGCTGTCCAAACCCTTTGGTAGGTCATTTATAAAGATGGTAAACAGGATAGGGCCCAGGATACTTCCCTGAGGGATACCAGAAGATACTCTTACCTTTTCAGACCTTGCATTACCAACTCTCACCACTTGCTCCCTGTCTGACAGAAAATTACACACCCAACTGGCTATCTTACCGCACACTCCATATGCTTCTAATTTTTGTAAAAGCCTCTTGTGGGGAACCGTGTCAAATGCCTTCCTGAAATCCAGGTAAATTACGTCAACTGGTTTTCTATCATCTAATAGTTTAGTAATATTTTCCATAACATGTAACAACTGAGTTACACAAGATCTCTTCTTCCTGAACCCATGCTGACAATCTGTATACAGGTTATTTTCAGTAAAATACAATACAATACTATCTCTTAAAATTGATTCCAAGACTTTACAGACAATACAAGTTAGACTAACAGGTCGATAATTACCAGCTTCAGACTTATTACCCTTTTTAAAAATGGCACTTACCTCTGCATTTTTCCAGTCGTGTGGAACAACACCAGATTCCAAGGAAGCTATAAAGAGATTGCAGAGTGGCTCTGCGAGTTCATTATATAATTCTTTCAACACTCTAGGTGGAATTCCATCGGGCCCTTGGGCCTTATTCTGATCCAGTTCTTTTAATTTCTTCCTCACAATATCGGGTGTTACAACTATGTCCTCAACACACTGTCCATTAGACCATGAACACTTACCAAGTATTGGCACCTCTTCATTCTCATTGACGTATACACTTGCAAAGAAGTTGTTTAATGTTTCTGCTTTTTCTTCATCAGTGGTGGCAAAAGTACCATCCTCCTTTTCCAACGCACTTATTCCTGTGTCACATTTAGTTTGCTCTTGCACATATTTCCAAAACGTTTTTGGACTATCTTTACATTTATCAGCTATATTTTTTTCATGATTTTTTCTGGCACTTTTTATTGATCTATTGCATTCATTGCGCAAATCAATAAATTTCTGGTATGCTCTACCTTCTTTAGTTTGCATATATCTTTTATACAATTTATGTTTCTTTTTTATTTTTCTCAGTAACGCTTTGTTCATCCAAGTAGGTGTAGTTTTCTTTTTCTTACCCTGTACCTTAGGGATATGTTGCTCCATACCCTGTAGCACAGTACTTCTGATGCGCTCCCAGGCCTCCTCAACACTGCTTCCTTCTGGGCTAATTTTCCCGAAGTCAACGTTAGAAACGTACCTTCTCAGCGCATCGTAGTCCCCTTTACCTAAATTATATCTGTACTTCTTGCTTTCTGTGACCTTAATATTAGGAGTGTACAACTTAAAATACAGAACGTCGTGATCACTTTTTCCAACAGGCACCATATGTTCTATTTCAGAAATCATATCCTCATCACTCACCAAAACAAGGTCATCCAACGTAGACTGTTGGCCCTCTCTGTGTCGTGTAGGATGTATGACTTTTTGATTTAAGAATGCATCATGCACACAATCAACAAAATCGTAATTTTTGTCATCAACCCCAGTTCTATCCCATATTACCTTGGGAAAATTAAAATCACCAAGTACACATATTTTCTTATATTTCTGCAACTCATCATCTCGTAATAGCGTGTACAAATTCTGAATGTTTTCTTCTGAAGAGCTGGGACTCCTGTATGAGCCAGTGTCTTTAGGACAATCGTTTGTTGCTTTCCAGCCAGTCTGTGAAGAAGTGAAGAAGACTGTTCTCATGTCCAAGTCAACAACCTGTCCGTTGGACCCCATGCCTACGCCATTGCTCGTGGAATGCCTTGACATGCTGTTGCCCTCTATCACTCACATTCTCAACCACAGTTTAACGTCTGGTGTTTTCCCCTCCCTGTTCAAAACTGCCATAGTCAAACCCCTCTTGAAGAAACCCTCATTAGATTCCAACACGCTCAGGAGTTATAGGCCAGTCTCAAATCTCAGTTTTTGGTCCAAAGTACTCGAAAAGCTTGCCTTGAAACAACTTCTTTTCCAACTGACCCATCACGACCTCATTCCACACACTCAGTCTGCCTATAGGCCTTCTCACAGCACTGAAACCGCACTGCTCAAGATTATGAACAAAATTCTGTCTGCCTTGGATGGTGGTGACGTGTCCTTCCTCACTCTCCTTGATCTCTCAGCAGCGTTTTATACGATCGATCATATCACGCTTCTTCAACGCCTCCAACACCTGTACGGCATCTCTGGGTCAGCGCTGGCATGGTTTGAGTCATACCTGATTGGTCGGACCCAGACCGTGCTAGTCGATGGCCAGTTGTCCACACCTACAACTCTTTCTTACAGGTGTTCCCCAAGGATATCATCTGTTTCAGGCCCCATTCTTTTCATTTTGTACACCAAACTTTTGTTGTCTCTGATCCAATCTCATTCTATTTCTCATCGGTCATATGCTGACGACACGCAGCTTCAAAAATCTTGTCCTCCTTCTGAAGTCACAACCACTGTCCAAGGCATTCAGACCTGTGCGTCTGATATCAAGTCATGAATCATAGAAAATAAACTATGCTTGAACGATGACAAGACTGAAGCACTGTTAATCAAGAAAAAGAGCACAATTCTTTCAGATGGTGAACCACACTCAATACAAATTGGCAATTCCGACGTTCCTTTCAGCACCTCTGCTCGTAACCTAGGATTCATTATGACATCTGACGCATCTCTTGACACTCACATCTCCAACACTGCACATTTTGAACTTCGCAAAATCAGTTCTATTCGCTCTTGTCTTTCACAACAAACCACGATCAGGGCCGGACCTGGGAAAAGTCGAAGGGGGGGTTACAGATTCGGCGAAGGCGCGAAGCGCCGAGTCTTCTAGGGGGTTCCGGGGGCATGCCCCCCCGGGAAATTTTTTTTTTCAAGGATGCAAGATGGTGCAATCTGGTGCAATCTGAACCTTGAAAAAGCCATTTGTGATGGTCTGGGACTTTGAGCTTTTTTAACAATTGAACTGACAAACTCGGGTACAAAAAGTATACTCTGCCCCTCCATTAAAAAAAAATTACAACAACACACACACACACGCACACCCACACCCACACCCGCACACACAAACATTTATTTATCAGCAGAGATGTTTTGTATACTATTATTATTCACTACTTTTTGTCGATCGTTAACGGTATAAAGCTTTACCTTGTAGTTTATGAACATCACCGCCCTGCTTTCACTTTCAGTCTTGCTGCACTAGGTTCCTCGGCATTAGTACCATTTGTGAATTGAATCTTCTGGCAAAACAGTTCACTGCCTCTTTGAAGTCAATATCAACATCCCTGTGCACTTTCAGTAAAGCAAGTCCATTGAGCCTCTGTTGCCCCATTGTAGAGCGCAGGTAGTTTTTCAGGTTGCGCAACTGACTGTTTGAACGCTCACACTCGGCAGTAGTGACAGGCAGGGTGCAAAGGTTCTTTAGCATGATGAACAGGTTGGGATAAAAATCCCTGTCACAATGTTTCAGTGCTTCTGATGCCGTGGATGGGATGATAGCTGTCGCATTCTCAGCAGCACTTCGCCATTTGCAAACCCACCATTGGTATTCTGCATCAAGGGTAGCGTTGTCTGGTAGGTCAGACTCCCACAACATTGCCAGTTCTTCACCCCTTCTGGAACCTGCATGAAACCATCCTGGTTGTCTATTAAAGTGCTTGGCACCAGACAGAGACCATCAACTGCTAGGTCAGCATTTTTGAACCTCGAGTCCAATTCGGTTGACAGGTGTTCCAAGAAAGGAATGGCAATGCTAATCTTGAAATATTCTTCTGGAGTGGCCGCAGGTTGGTTGTCACGGAGAGTCTGTCGGGATGCTTGACGAGGAACAATAACATCAGTTGTCAAAGCATTTGCCATTTTGCTGACTTCACCAAACCAGGCAACGAATTATAGTTCATAATTATCAACTTAGCATCTTAATTAATATTTCTAAAAAGTCGTTTTTGGTGGATTAGGGCAGTATCAAGGTGAATATGCTGGAAGAGGCTTGCGGCCAGAACAGGAAAATATGGCTGCATTTACTAATTTAGGCTTAGGGGTTGGGTTACTTGGTCGTTTCAACGGGAAAACGCTTTGGACGTTTCAACGGATCCCTTGAAATGGATTTCCGTTGAATTGTCTATAAATAACTCTTTGTACCTTGGACCAAAAGTGACTAAAAACTGCAATGCTTTCAAAACAATTTAAAAAAATTGAAACTCTTTGCATAAATTTTTATTAAGTTTGAAGGGGGGGTTCCGGAACCCAGGTAACCCCCCTCTGGATCCGGCCCTGACGATCATCTTAGTCTGCTCTTTTGTTCTTTCAAAACTGGATTACTGCAATTCTCTTCTTGCAGGTTGCTCCCAAGATCTTGTTCTCAAGGCTTGCAGAAGAGATCATGTCACTCCCCTACTACGTTCCTTGCATTTTGATATTATGTGAAGAATCCAGTGATAGATTGATTTGCTGCCACAATTTTCTTTTTCTTCTCCAAAGCTTTGTAATTCTTGATATGCTGTGGGCCTTCACCGGCGGAGATACCAAACTGGTTGGCACAAATTGTACTTTTGAGTCAGTGCTGCCGCGAATAACGAAAAAACACTTTTCCGAATACGAGGCAAGATATGTCTGCACCTTGCGCGGTTTCTTTGAAGATTCAGATTTACAATAACTTTGCTTAGCCATTTGCTTGGACGCCATGTTTTGAAATCCGTCTCACGACCACCGATCTTCACTGAAAACTAGTTCGGCAACTTCGGTGCCTGTACCGGAAACTTCGATGCCAAGTGTCTCTACTGCGACTGCGCATTGCGGCATTAAACCGGCTTCGGCTGTCTTCGGAAAAAGGTCATGCACTGCATTACCATAGGGTAATGAGTTCGATATTTTTCCCAGTGTTGTTTTTATGTATTTCCGGACCATGAAACAACTATCCGTATTTTCCGTAGCGCTTGCCGAGTTTTTCAAATTTCCGGCAAAAAATATGGAAATTCAGTACAGGTAGGCATGCCTGTAGTATGCATAAATGTCGTGGTGTTCCACGGGCAATGGTGTTCGCTTTCGCTTTTAATGGTGTTCGCTTTTAATAATTCTTATAAGTGTTGGTAGCCTTTTAAAAGTTTTTTTTAAATAATAGTTTTTGTTGCCTTTTTATGTTTTTCAATGTAATATTTCTATTGAATGTTTTTAACATTATGTTGTACATTTTTAGTGAATTTATTAAGATTTTATATACCTACTGTTGTTGTGTAGTATAAATGGTGTATGAATGTGTCAAGCGTGGAGAGCACTATATAAATCTACATTTATTATTATTATTATTATAAGTCAACCCCACTGAAAACAATATTCATAAGTAATTTTTTTCTTCTAAATATGTCCTGCAGTTTGAAAAAAATGTCTCACCCCATCTCGATAAACAATGTGATAGCCAATGTTTTTCCTGGACATAAGCGTCTCTGAGCCCAGGGCATAGCGCAAAAACTGCTGAGCCTCTGCATCGGACATGTAGAGGGCGATACTGATGGGACCTTCCCAGTGTCTGCAGATCATCTCCAGCATTTGCAGGCGATCCATGGACAGCTGAGCAACCAGCGTCACATCGTCTCCCTGGGGCTGAAAATCAGGCACACAGAAACACAGGTTTGATTTTGTACTATAATTGTAGGCAAGAAGAAGAAATGAGTTGTTCTTATATAGCACACTTTGTTACCAGGTCCAAGAACTGCTCAAGGCGCTGGCTTGGATCTAACAGAGGCCACCCAAGATGTCAGCATGCAGCATCCAGTGCCATGTCAAAATGCCCCAGACTACAAGAACAACCCGGGTCAATCTAACTGCACCCCTGCCCTTCTGACAGCTTAAATGGGTTCTTTAACATGTGGCTGTATGCAACATGTAGGGAAGAGAACCACCAAAAACAGAGTCATTACAGAAAGTGGACTCCTGTGACCCAAAAAAAAATCTCCTGTCATGATCAAGATGCAAACACAGGTTCTCCCGCATGAAAAGCGAGTGGTCCACCACCGAGCCACTCGGCCACCCAGGCACTAAAGGCAGGAAACATTATCTTACCAAAACCAAGCAGACAAAAAAGTAGGTGTATGCGCAGCACAATTGGAAAAGCAAATACACACCTCATAACTGTAATCCAGGTAGTACAGGTGCGTACGGTGTATCAGCTCCCTCTCCCGCCGAAAGTCGTAGCAGTCATCATCAGTCAGCTCGCTCAGTAAAGCCTGACTGTGTGCTGCATCCTCAGCACTGCTGCTGCTGTCGTTTGTGTTGCTGCAGCCAAACAGCTCACGTCGCAGCAGGTTGCCGTCATACTCCAAAAACGTCAGGTACATGTTGCGGAAAAACTCCACGTGTTTGTTCTTCACCTTCAGCTTCATGGGAGAATTCCAGTGAATTATCTGGCATTTTTAGGAAAAGTTGAAGACAAAAGTCAATGTTATGCAGATCAGTGTTACTACAGAAAACAAGTATAATGCAAATAATAAATGTAACAGTTTAAAAGAATTAGATGCTTACATTTTATGCATGACTCAATCCCTACTGGGTGATTTTGTTCTACGATTTGCTCTGTTTACTGGTCATTTGTAATATTTAGTACAAAATTCATTTGAAAAAAAAAAGTACTCCACCAAAGAACATCAAAATTTCAGGAGTTATTGTTGACATATTGATACATTATAGCGCAAAGTTTGAAATGTTTCAAGTGAAAAATACCCGAAGATGGAGGTATAAATGACCCCAATTTTTTGTTCAAGTAGATGACGCCAGTTTGGTTGTCAAAAATTACGCAAAGCCAGTGATTATAAAATTAAACTTCTACAGCTGACGAACTGAAAATAGCCCTACAAAACAGCGGGCAATAGAACAAATTTGAAAGCTAGAACTTTAGTTCCGAACACAAATTGACATCATTGAAACAAACAACAAACGTCAGAGTTGAAAACTGCGATGGTAGTGGATAGCAGATAGTGAGTTAACGAAACATTTCTAGCATGTGCCCAAACCCCTACATCAATACCAAATGAAACCAAACAAATGAAAATAAACCCATAATTAAAAACCAAGCTGCGTACCTTGAGATCTGAGACTTCGCTGTAGCACTGCTCGCTCCTAGTGTTCTCACTAAGTTGTACGTTCCACTGACAAGGCAGTGTGTACGCTAAGTAAGGATGCTGCTTCAGTACTGCATTGAAAATATCCTGCATACAACACACAACATGCATTGAAAGAATCCTACAAACATGCACATATATATAAAACTAGACGAGCAAATGTATTTAGTATCATTTTGGGATTATTTAGGGCTCATCTTGCACAGACTTGCAAAAATCTAGAAAAAAATGGGGGGAGTGTTGTGGGGAAGGGGAAGGGGCGAGTACAAAGGCTCACATTGCTACATGCACGTGAGTCAAAAAACCAAACACCTTTGTTAAAGATACACATTTTGGCCAGTACAAATCTGTGTAAAGTAAAACCATGGAGTAATTGTTAACAATCATACATGCTCCTACAACTTCTTACTAGTTCCTCAACATTATTTATTTACTTTAAAACTCTTGTGTATTCCTCAAAAAACAACAACGGTATGAGCTTTAAATGTACCCAATTTTAAGCTTCAACATTGACGTTTTACAAAGTGATGAAGTCATTAAATTTGAAGCCTTGAAAGCAATGTACAGCAATGGTTACACGAAAACTTAACAACTTGAGGATTGTACAAAATCACCTGGTCTGCTAGAGAGACGTACAGCATGCTCATCAGCTCTTTTTCCGCGATGAGCCGCCACATCTGCATCCAGCTCAACTCTCGCAACATCTTCAAGTCCAGTAGAATCACGCCCGTATTGAACCCACGACCCTGCATACATAAACACACAGACCCTCCATATCACAGGCCCTTTAAGCTGCAATCTGTGCTCTCTAGTCTACAAAAGCTCCTGTGTACACTTAATCGGTGTGAGCAGCATTATACATAACATTAAAAACAACAGATCGTATTCAATTCATTCAAGTACCAATGAAATATAAAACAATAAAAATTAAAATGAAAATAAATGTGTGGGAATTGGATAATAAGAGGAACGGTCATAAAAAGACCAAAGAAAGAGACCCATACCAATGCTGGCCAAGGTTGGTGATTTTTCCAGAGCTTTCCAAGGTACCAGTCGCTCTGATTTTCCACTAGACCTATTGCCTGTAAAACACAAAACACCACAAGTTAGCAGTAGTGGTAGTAGTTAGTTAGTTATTCATTGCATACAGGGTCCAGCGGACTGCAAAGAGCTGAATCAGGACCACAAAATCAAGACCACAACTTCGCTGAAAGAGGACTCACCCCCCCCCCCCCCCCCCCTGATCCGCATAAAAGATCTGCTGAAACAACCCCAGTGGTAACACTGAAGGCATTCCACCAGCCGGTCACTTTACAATAAAGGCATCCCACGCAGGGGACGCTGAGGCTACACTCTAATTTATCGAACCCCGGTTTACAAAAACAAAATAGAATACAAACAAAATATCAACAAAACATATATATATTTAAAATGCCTACATTGCTAAATAATATCATAGGAAGCCCTAGTGACCATTTGGCAAAAAGCATCCAATATTCCCAAGCTGATACAACAGACCTCACACACAAATGAGGAGTTTTGTCCCGGAAGAGCTTTCAAGAAAAAAGGTTGGTGACTGGTCTAGCAAAGAAGAAGATAGTACAGTAGATTGATAGAACAGAGTAGGAATAAGAAAGAACAAATGAGAAAGACAGCAGCAGTGGGAATTTAAAGCACTACATTTCCAAAAAGTGGGGATACTATTTATACCAAAACCCCTGGCACCCCCAAGGGGGGAGTAATAGTGGTAGTAGTAAAAGTAGTAGCAGTAGTAGTAGTCCACAAAAAAGTAGTAGTAGTAGTAGTAGTAGCAATAGAAAAAAAAAGTAGTAGTTTTACAACCCCATAGCAACAGCTCAGAGTACTCAAAATGGAGTTGCTAATTTTCTGACAATACCTAGGTAAAGCAATCACAATTAATTAAATACCAGGAGTGCTGAGAATACCTCTTCATTTCGCCAAACACAATTAAAAAAAACAAACTTAAGCAGACTACCCAACAACCATTGCTTACCTGTTTTCCTTTCAGCACTCTAAAAATCTTCCACAGCTCTGCAATGTCTGTGGCGAATGTGACATCCGTGTCTAGAACGATCACTTTATCCAAATCCTCTGGTAGTGTTTTTGGCAGTGTCAGCTTCATCAAGCCATACACTCCAGAGTAGTGGCGATTTGGAATCCATGTTACATCCGGCTGAAAACAAGTGAAATAAGTAGGAAATAATAATAATAGGTAAACAATCTGATGACCAATAGAAGATGAAAATAAAGACAGTTTGTACTTTCTGTGAGCTTTGTCCATCATTTCAAGGAGAAGCAGAATCTTTAAGCAGTTCATTTTGCTTTTTGTTTTGTTTCTAAACAGTAATAGGCATACCATATTTTATACTGTTCAAATTGCCCATTGTTGAAAGCAGCACAAACAGCTCTGTAGATTCACTTACCTTTATTGAATCAGCAGGATAAAAACTGTATTTCACTGCACACAGCAAAACATTTTCTGCATCAGCATGACCCTCTTGATTTGGTTTCTAAAAATATTAATTTAAAAGAAAGTTACGCAGGATCTTTACTAATAAAACCATAACCATTAAAGAATAAGAGAAAAAGCAGAAGAGTCTGGCATGCAACTCTGTGGCTGTACGCTTGGGAAACATGGACCCTCACAGCAGATCTACAACGAAGAATACAAAGCATGGAGATGAGGTGCTACAGAAGACTTCTGGGCATTTCTTATACCCAGCACATCACCTACAACGAAGTCCGACAGACCATCACACAATCCATTGGACAACATGATAACATGTTCACAGTGATGAAGAAACTAAAACTTTGATGGTATGGCCACGTCATCAGAGCATCAGGCCTTGCAAAAACCATCCTGCAAGGCATGGTGCAGGGAGGCAGAAGAAGAGGGAGACAGAAAAAGAGATGGGAGGACAACACTCGAGAATGGACTGGTTTGACACTGAACGAAGCCATGAGGGTTGCTGAGAACAGAAAAAGATAGAGTACGCTGGTTAAACAATCATCTGTGGTGCCCCAATGACCTTTGAGTTACGGAATAGGATAGGATAGGCAGAAGACAAATAATGTAGAAGCTACCATGACACCTTGACTGACTACTCTTCGATGGATATCATAACACGAGACATGATTGTTGTACACTTTGATAGTTGTCACAATGGTTCAATCATGTCCATTAACTCCATATGCTACTGCTAATGCATCCTTCAATGTCTGTGCATACTGGTTTAAAACATGCATTACTATGCAGTCAGGAACACTGTAAATTATTATCAAGGAACACTGAAAACTATTATAAATGAAATTATCAAGAAACACAAATTAGTATTATGGAACTGAACAAGACTTCTCCATCTCACCTTCAGCTACGCTCCACGTGTCAAATAGCTTGCTGAGGATACGCTGAGCGATGGTGTCCGAGATGAAATGAAAATGGAGGGGGTTGCGGCGATAAAACAGAACAGACTTGATGAGGGTGACAACATCCCTGGTTGAGTTGTGACCAGCGCACACTATGGCTACATGAATTACCTGAAACACACACACAAAGAAGAAAATCGTTGTGTTTGTGATAGGCTACATTTCACCAATCTATCTAAATCCTCAACTTGTCAGGACGGTGGGGATGGAGGCTACATTTCACCAATCTATCTAAATCCTCAGCTTGTCAGGACGGTGGGGATGGAGGCTACATTTCACCAATCTATCTAAACCCTCAGCTTGTCAGGACATTGGGGGTGAAGTTTGGGCAGGATTGGAGACATGAAGGATACTGTCAAGGAGAGTTTTCACCACTTTGGTCTGTCTTGTGCTGTTGACAGAAGGCTTGGCATGTGCAGCACTGTCCATCTGTCCAGCTCTTTGTTTGCCTTGCTCTATGCCTACCTTCTTGCACTGTCCCTTGCATTATAGTTTTCGCAACAGTGTCGTGACCAAATCATGCTAACTTTTTCACAATGGTAAGGGGTGTTTCTTGTGGGCCCGCAAGTGTTGTGACCAGATCCTTGGTCTTATATTCATACCAGGCAATTTGCAGAATTATACGGCAACACTTTATTTTAAAGCATGACTACATTGGTTTTTTCTTTCCAATTCTGCCATCAAGGTCCAGCTCTCCAGCACCAA
This sequence comes from Oncomelania hupensis, assembly GCA_036898135.1. Classification (NCBI taxonomy): domain Eukaryota; kingdom Metazoa; phylum Mollusca; class Gastropoda; order Littorinimorpha; family Pomatiopsidae; genus Oncomelania; species Oncomelania hupensis. Next base: position 32,793,071 of record CM072517.1, on the reverse strand, counting down.
AGCAGCCCTGAAAATGAAAAAAATATCCCACTAGCCTTTGGCTAGTAACTTAAAAATTTGACTAGCCAAACTAAAAATTTTACTAGCCAAACTAAAAAGAAGTTCATTTTAGCACACTCGCATTTGGCGACTACAGTTTTTTTTTTTAGTCGCCAATTTTGTTTTTCACTCGCCATGGCGACTAAATTAGTCGCCATTTTCAGGCCTGCAAAGACCTGAAGAGTTTCATCTTAGTTCAGAAATATATTTTGGTACTCTTACTGATCTTGCTCAGGCCTGCCATTGTTTACACAGCTGCCTGTTCTGCATTCTCTTTCAGTATTGCAACACAGGAATTGAAGATAGATATGTAGCAGAATTTGTGTTAAGTGAATGCTTGCCCGGCATACAACAAAACCTTTGCTTCATTCTAGATGGAGGTGGGAGATTATCTACACCTGTTTAGAGCCCTGTCATTCTATCACAAGAAAGCAAGTTTCAGCAATCAACAACCCATGTGAAAACTCAGCACCAATTAATAAACAAACATTAAATTAAAATAATGAAACAAAAATAATAATAAATAAACGCCTACCTCACACTTTGGCACATCAGGCTCAGCATTCAAACATTTCATATTGCTGGAGTCATTGGCAGCAGCCAATGTCATCTGTAGTCGTAACAACTGGTTCTGTGTTTGACTGAAACATCACATAATTAAAATAATAAATAATATGTATAAAAAATTAATTAAAAAAAAAAAGTTAATTAATTAATAAATGAATGAAGTAGTGACAGAGTCAGCTCTCGCCTTTCAGTATTTTAATGTATAAACTTAGAGAAACTAAGTGAAAAGACACGATGAATAACAGAGGATGCAGTACAATGTTGCCCAACAATTTCTTGGGAGCAGGGTGTTAGGAATTAATCACTCTACTTTCAGGACTAAACCACAACAGTATAAATAAAACAAACCTAAGTTCTTTGCGTAGCACCAAGTTCTGGTTTTCCGTGTCTTGGAGACGTTGAAATATTCTGGATCCCAGGAGAGTGGTCTCCAACTTATGTACACTGCTGTAGTTGCTGAACACATCTGGGGACAAACCATTTGGCATTGCCACATTTATTGTTTACATTTTAAAAACATCTTCTAATAAACCAACAACATTATATCTCCACCATAATAAAAAAAGTATAACAGTAGAGAAACTTAAGGATTTCTTCAACCAATGAGCAAATAAAGTACCCACCTTCAGATGTTAGGATGAAATACAGCATAAACGTCACAGGTACTGCTCCTACTATCAACAGTATGGCAAGATTCTTTTTGCGCATCCGCACCAGCATCTAAAGAGCAAACAGAAAGAAGATTAAACTTAAGTAAACTTACTCATATAAGATTATCAGTATCTCTCATTCTGTTACTACCTTGTTCATACCACTTTGAGATTGTACAATCAGAAAGAAGATAGATTTTCACACATAGGTTAAAACAATGCTGAGGATGGTATAGAACTACCTCTTTAAAAAAATCCATTATATAACATTTTTATTTTTATCCAGTAAACAAAACACAATTTTTAACAAAATTTAAAGATGAAACTACTTGAAGCTGATTTTTAATGACTTGCAGCAACACGATATGTAGTATGAAACAAAAAAAAACAAAAGTAATGCAATCAGTCTCCTGGGCTGTGCTGAATACCATGTACCACGGAAATTGCTGTTATAAAACAAGTTACCTTAAGTTTAAACATATACAACATAGCTTTTATAAGTAGTAGTAGTAGTAGTAGTAGTAGTAGTAGTAGGGACAGATGTAGGCCGTGGAGCCTTTCTGAACGTCCCATCTTTTATATTTATTTACAATGGTCTGCCTTGCATGCAATTTGCCTACATATTAGTCATAGCTGTGAAATAAGTCTATAAATTTTGGAATTGCATCCAACTGGTTTTTGAACTGATTAGTAGTTTTAGCACTCTTTAAAGACATTGGAAGGTCGTTCCAATGTCTTACAATTCTATATGAAAAAGAGAATTTCCTAATATTAGTGTTACAGTGTCTAACAAAGATTTTGCCTTCAGATAAGCGTGTCGTATTACTATGAGGATTAGCAAAAAAGTCATTCCATTCTAAGTCATCAATGTTATTATAAATTTTGAATACTTGTATTAGGTCACCTCGTAATCTCCTACCAGACAGTGAATGTAAACCAAGGAAAAAAAGTCGCTCTTTATAGGACATTTTTCTACATTCTATAAGTAACTTTGTTGCCCTTCTTTGAACTTTCTCTATAGCAATAGACTGCCGTTTAAGTTTAGGATACCATACAGAATTTGCATATTCCAGATGGGGCCTCACCAAAGCCTTATACAACATACAAAATGATTCTTTATTGATAAATTTGAAAGTTCTTTTCATTAGTCCAATCATTTTATTTGCTTTGTTTATGCTGTTCTGAATATGAGTGTCAAAATTTAAGGACATATTAAAAGTTACTCCAAGGTCTTTTTCTTCTTCACATGATTGTAACAGTTTGTCTAAACCACTAACACCCATCTTATACTCATGCCCAGGATTTCTTCGACCTACATGCAAAACCTTACATTTTTCAACATTAAAAAATAAATTCCACATCTCAGTCCATTTTTGTAGTTTATCTAAATCCTGTTGTAAAAGTTTATAATTATTCACTGTATTGTATATCTTTGTTAGTTTGTATCATCAGCAAATAATTTACAAGGGCTAGCAATACCATCTGGTAGGTCATTAATAAAAATAGTGAATAAAACGGGTCCAAGAACACTGCCCTGAGGAATTCCACTAACAACCTCCAATTTATCAGACAGTGCATCTCCCACTTTAACCGTTTGAATTCTATCTGAAAGAAATTCCCTAATCCAAGACACAACATATCCATTAATACCATAAGCTTCTAATTTTCTTAAAAGGCGTTCATGGGGTACAGTATCGAATGCTTTACGGAAGTCTAAATAAATAATGTCCACAGGGTTCCTGCTGTCCATGTATGATGTAATATCCTCCATAACTTGAAGTAGCTGTGTAACGCATGATCTTTTTTTTCTAAAACCATGCTGACATTTCGCATACAAGTTATTATCAGTAAAGAAATTAACTAATTCGTCTCTAATTAGTGACTCTAAAACTTTACAAGATATACATGTAAGACTAACAGGACGATAGTTCCCTGGGTCAGAGCGTGTACCTTTTTTAAATATGGCAGTAACTTCAGCGGTCTTCCAATCCTTCGGTAACTGACCAGTCTCTAGTGATAAATTAAACAAATTACAAAGTGGTACAGCCAATTCATTGCATAATTCTTTTAAAACTCTTGAAGGAATTTGGTCAGGTCCCTGAGCCTTTGTTGGATCTAGGTTACTTAATTTTGTTTTAACTGCCGCAGGAGTAAATTTAATGTCAGCTAATGAAATACCATTTGATTTGCTGCATTTCTCAAGATTTGGAATATTTGTCATATCCTCTTCTACATATACACTTGCAAAAAAATTATTCAATGTTTCCGCTTTGTCTGAATCTGATACCGCAAAACTACCATCACCTTTTTTAAGCGCATTTACACCAACACTACTTCTCGTCTGTTCCTGAACGTACTTCCAAAATTGTTTAGGTTTGCTTTTACAATCATGTGCAATTTTCATCTCAAATTCTCTTTTTGCATTTTTAATTATTCTGTTGCACTGATTTCTTACTACTATATATCTATTATAATCTAAACCAAGTTTGCTCTGTAAGAATCTCTTATACAGTTTATGTTTTTTCTTTATCTTTCGAAGAACCTTACTATTCATCCAGCAAGCAATGTATATATATTTAAAAAAATATTGAAACACCTGGAGGCACATCAAAGGAAAATAAAACACAAAATTACATACATAAAAAGTGATAAACGCATACCTTGTAGTTGTAGTAACATTATAACCTGGCTCCCATGACGAATAGATCATCTGCGTAGACTGCAGCTGAAATGCACATGATAGGTTAGAAAAGGAAGATACATTTAACAGAATTAAAACTAAGCACAGTGCGAATTAAAAGTTTCTGTAAAGTACCACGAAGAAGCCAGGCAATGAATCATAATGAATGAAAGAATGTAACTTTGTAAGTAATAATAATAATGATTAAATATACAATCAAATTTTATGCTGAAGATATTCTATTAACATTTGCAAGATTTAAAGCTGTGATGCGTACGTATTTATGTGTCAGTTTTATACTGCAACTGGTTTTGCAAAATCGACAAAAAAAAAGTACTGTTTTGATTGCCAACCTCTTGGGATGTGCATTTGAGTAAGCTCCCCCCTTTGTGAATGTGTTGATGAATTTGATTGGTTCAAGCTTTTCGATTATCCAATGAACTCTTTTAACAAAAGAGCGCACTCGGAGAACCAAAACAACATCATGGCTTCTAAATATGCCAAGAAGTTGTTTGAGCAGTATAAAACTGCTGTTGCAAGCAATCCCCAGCTTGTAACACAACTAGAGTCTGGGTTCCGAGTTGCTTCTTACCTTGTAGCAGGTTTGCTTTTTGTGATTTTGTTTTGTTATTTGCATCACAGCAGGTGAATTCCATCTCCTTACAATAGACTGTAATAGCTGTGTGGACTTTAGAACTACTTCAGATTTCTAGTCATTATCTCCAGACTTTTTTTTCTCCATATAATTTTTTTAAGGAATAAGATAAGGGGGCGTGAGATGCAGCATGTTTTGCATTAGTTAAAACAGTTTGATTATCCATTTAACTCTTTTAACAACACAAAAGCACACTAAAGAGTTCTAAACTATGACTATCATTAGGCTAAAAAGTTGTTACCAATATAAGGCTGCTGTTGTAAAGAACTCCCAGCAATTAGAGCCTGGGTTCTGAGTGGCTTAATACCTTGTTGCAGGTTCAGGGTTGTGTTTCATGGTTTTCTTGTTATTTTGCATTACAGCAGAGGAATTTCTATCCATGAGAGATATAGATTTTTACTGGTCTGCTTTATCTTTATGACATTTATTCCTCAATAAATATGTCCTTTTTAAGAACTTTACCAAACTCCCCTTCACTCTCTCCTTAATTGTCCAATTTCTTTAAAACATGCTATTTTAAGCATATTAAATCCTGTCTTGAATTAGACTCTTATTCTCAAAAAATTTATTTAAAAAAAATATTTTTCTCACACAAACAGAGGAAGGAAAAGGAAAAAAGAGGGAGATATAAAATGTGGGAAAAAACCACTTGCCAAGCCAATTGTAAATTTATAGACTGTCTGTCCTGCCCTAGTAGTAGTAGAAACCAAGTCTTGGACAGTCTGTGTACCCGTCCTCTTTATGAGCATGCACACTAAGCTGGATTTGTAGTACATAAATACTACAGTGTTTACTATGGAGGTCTGTCGTATGACGTCACGACTTTGTGGGTTCCCGGTCGCTGAGGGCAAAAACTAAAGCCTACGTATGGCAGCGTGCTTGTATAGTGTCACAGTAGCCCTGCGATTTCATCTAAAATGGTTAATACTTGTATAAAGGATTGTGCCAGCAGAAGTAGTGTGAAAGATGAAACCACATTTCATGTTATTCCTATGATTATTAGCTCTAAAGGAAGTAAATGAGAGAACTGAATGAAAAGCGACGACAAGCATGGCTTCGTCACTACGTCAGATCAAAAGAAACTTGAGAAAGGGAATCACAATAACCACAGTAAAATCGTGGACAAGAGTATGTTCAAGACATTTAATCACCGATAAATAATTATTCTATTTAAGTATAACAATAAATCATTTAGAGTGATTACACTTCTTATACGTTCTGTAAATCTGTAGACCTATAGATTAATTAAATCAAAATTTGTTTACACAGATCACCGATTCACTCAAACCACTGACTTTCAGTTACAGTTGACTAAGTTACTAAACTAAAGCAAAACACTGGTTATGAATAATATCAGCACGTAAGTAATAACCTAAACTGCTGCAGTACTTGATAAATTGTAATAAAATAAAACCTACACTCGGCCTAGATAGGAAAACAGTCATAAATAATATTAAATCAAACAGGCATGATGCTGATCATCATCATCACATGAATTGCATCACTAGGCTAATTCAAATCATCATTGTATTTGTTTTTTTTAAATTTAACAAGTTAGTTTTTATCATTCATTTTGATGACTAGACCTATATCTTAGACTTTAACAATTTATGCCAAACATATATATTATTTATTGAACTCTTCATCTCCAACTCCAAGTCTAAAGTGCATGGCAGCATGTTTTGCTGCATGTCATACTTGAATTTAGTCAAACCCAACACCAAACTGTATTAATTTAGTCTTTGATTTGTTATCTGCTTGTGAGAGTAGTTAGCTGTTCGATTTGTTTTTCTGAAGAAAAAAAATCACTTTTAAAGATATTGAGAATAAGATCTGTATTGATGTAATTTAATGGTGACAGAGTTATGTAAAATTATTAAGGCAATTTATTATATTAGGTTTAAGAAGGAAATATAACATCTTGACATGCCTCTTAATCTAGCTGCCAAAATTTTTTGTCAGTTTCAAAGAGTAGACTTTTTTTTCTGGTAATTAAATTATAAAATTAAAAACTAGTCTGAGTTGCAAGTCTTAAGGACAGAAAATATAAGTCTGCAAGACAAAATTGATAAATGTACTTTTTCTGAAAACTTTTGTAAGGCTCAGGATAAAGCATGGTACAGTGATGAAAAAGTTAAATATTACACCAGACTGCCTAACTTCTTAGTACTGAATGCCCTTGTAATTTACCTTTCTCCATTTTTGTCATGTGGACCAAGGTCTGCAACTACAAAATTCCAGGATGTTCTGCTTGTCTTAATGAGACTTCGTCTTAATTTACATGTCCAGGTTATTGCTGATTTGTTTCATGTACCACAATCAACTGAATCTAACTTATTCTAAGATTTTTTTCAGAACACTGGATGTAATGTGTGCACGTCTTTTGTCCTGTATCCATTGGCCGCCTAGGGAGGATATTAAGAGAACAATGCCCAGTGCTTTTAAGCAACATTTTGGCAGTAAAGTTACAGTTATAATTGATTGTTTTGAAGTGTTTATTGAAACGCCATCCAGCCTCATAGCACGAGCGCAAACCTTTTCTTCTTACAACCATCATAACACCATGAAATATCTTTTGGGCATTACGCCTCAGGGTGTTGTTTCATTTATTTCCAAGGGTTGGGGAGGAAGAGCAAGTGACAAGTGGGTGACGGAGAACAGTGAGTTTTTGGACAATTTGTCAGCTGGAGACCTAAAATTGGCTGACCGTGGGTTCAACATTCATGAAAGTGTTGGACTTGCTTGTGCTGAGGTCAGAATACCAGTTTTTACTAAAGGAAAGAAACAATTGTCAGCCTTTGATGTTGAGTCAACAAGAAAAATAGCACCTGTAAGGATACATGTTGAGCGCATCATTGGCAGCATAGTTAAAAAATATGCCTTGTTGGATTCAACAATCCCTTTGACATTCTTGTCTACTGCAGAAGGCGAATCTTTAACGACTCTCGACAAAGTGGTGACAATGTGTTGTGCGCTAGTAAACCTGTGTCCACCTGTTGTTCCATTTGACTGATCTATCTATGACAATAACAATTTTAAGTTTACAAAATATAGCTAAAGTAAATCTCCTGCAGTTATCTTTATTTAAAAAAAATAGGGGAAAGAAAAAGACTGTTTTTATGCGAGCTCAACACCCAAACTCAGAAATAAGTCAGTGGCTCATCATTAATGTTCAGACAATTGTTTTTAAATTGATGGTGTTAGTGTTTTTAAACTAATGGTTTCTTGTAGTATATCTGATAAAATACACTCAGAGCATACACGGACAATTAGAAATTTCAGTTCACTAACTTAATAATTTCATAACTTTAGACCTAGTCTAAAGTAATTTTTAAATATATGGCAAAGGTAACTTTTTAAAAAGTTATTTTATAACCATAAAAGTCATGTTATTGTTAGCTGACTTTATTAAGTGAACTACATGTATGTAATTATTTTATATAATAATGTTATTATAACATAAACTTTGTTATACATGTGTTGTCTTTTTTGCTCCATTAAATATTAAGGTACAGTTGTTTTTTTTCTCGGGGAAAAAAAAGAAAAGAAATTGACAAAATGTTCACATAATATAAGTTCTATGTTATTTGCAAAGTGTTGAATATAAGTTATAACCGGGGGTGGCCAAATCTTATTTTCTTAGGTTTTCCGAAGGACTAGCTCAACAAAAAGTGAACTAGTCTGCAAGAATTTTAACTAGTCTGAAGGTGCAAAACATAGATGGTGGTCGTAAAACAACTATTCTCGCTTGCCTCCATTTGCATTTGCCATCCAGGTCTCCTGCCATTTACGCTTTAATTGTTAGCTGCATAGTCGCGTTCTTTTTTCTCTTCATCTGCTTTTTTTTCCCTAACACTGGAAGATCGCTTTTACGAACAAAGATCGCAAAACATAAAACCGAAAGGAGTGTTTTTCTTGTCTGCTAACAGAAAATTGCGAGACTCATCGCGTGGGCATGTGAATGCAATTAAAAGCGTGATAATTTCCAGAAGTAGAAGACGCTTATTTTTGTCGCAACTTCCAAATCGGCTGAGCAATTAATAGATAACGGGTCAGAAATTGAGATACTCCCTCATCATCACATCATCGCACGCGGCTTTTTGCCCTCAGCGACCGTTCCTGCGTATCACGTGACGTCCTGAAAAGTACGCAAACGACAGACCTCCATACCACTGGAATTTCCAGCTGACATTTTCTCACGCATTCAGAAACCCTTGACACACAAACTTTACTGGCCTGTTGTGAGCGTGTGCTCTTCTGTAACACTTTATATAATCTGGCTTTTTACTAAATATTATTCATTCAGACACACAAACACACATTTTCTCATGCACTCAGGTAACTTAACATGCTTCCTCCTCCTCCCCCCCCCCTCACCCATGATGCAATGCACATAGACACACAAACAACACTCGAGCAAACACCCTAAGTGGGGTGGGAGGTTTGTAAGTTGGGTAATTAAGGAGAGAAGTGGAATGTTGGTGTGAAAGTTAGTGCTGAATGTTAATAATGTTTATTTTTCTATAAATCAAATTCAACAGTTTCTTCTTCAGGTTCTGATTTAACAGGTACACTATTTTAATTGTCATCATCTAATGTTATAATCAACAATGTCATTTAATATTTAAATACTTAAGTCAAATTTATTAGTCACATGAGAATACGCCATATCTTATATTCATTTTGCCTGGTCTTTCCTATTAGAAAATATATACCACACTTGACTCTCAAAAGCGACTGGACTAAATGTTGGCACACGTTGACTTACTCTTGAAAGTTACTGTCGCATAGCTACCATGCCCCCTTATTCAGCTTTACAACAGACAGATAGGGTTCATGCTTATTCAAACTGAATAAGCACAGTCATTGGGGTACATATTAATTGACGTTCAGTGAAAGATTAAATAACATTAATAGTATTAATACTTTAATAATAGCCAAGGTGGTTACATCTTGGATCATACCTGTCAAGGGGTTTTCGGGTTGTGGTGTAGCAATTTAACAGAAAAACCATAGCAAATGGAGGTTTGGTGTAGCACTAATGTGAATCACGCGATTCGCAACAAAACTGGAAACTTCTGCATCCAATATAAACACACACATCCAATGTGTTTACAAATTTATTGTAAAATCTTGTTAATGCACAACACTTTAGCTATTACCATTATCATTATCATTATAAACATTTTCATGTACGTTTTTCAAAATAAAAGTGAAAATGCAAAAAATAAAATAAAATAAAATAAAACATACAGACAGAAAATAAGCTAGGCAATCATAAAAAACAAAAACAAAAAACAAGGGAGACAATCACTGACACAGAAAAAGCAGATGAACGTTTTCCCCCCAAACAAATTTGCTTATTCACACTAAAGCAATAGGCCTAACCATGTAATGTAATTCACAAAACATGGTTTAAGGTGCATTCCTGGTAGTTTGAGTTTTTTAGGTGGAGACTTTGCCATTTTCTTTGTTCAACTCCGTCTGTCTCTCCCTCACAAAGACTGATTGTAGACTGAAGTTCTGAACGAACACGTGTTGCGGAAGTGCGGTGCTTTTACTAAGTGTCTTTAAACCGGACTCGACCGGAACAGACTACTTTCGCGCGAAAACCCCCTTGGTTAAAAAATATTATCGTCACTTTTGAAAAATTGCGTAGCAGCTTTGTGATACGCCGTAGCAATGGGAAAATGTTTAAAATGCGTAGCGCTACGCAAAAATCCGTAGCACTTGACAGGTATGTTGGATTGACAATTCGGTCTAGCTGAGGAGCTGTGAGTTACTCAGTTAGACTCTGGGTTTCACAAATGTTTTTTAATGTTATAAAATTAATATTATATACTTGTATGTGTGTTAGCGCGAGTATTGTTTGTGTGTCTGTGTGCATAGTATATAAAATAGAAAAACCCTGATAATTTATAGTGTTACAGAAGTGCATATGGTTACATCTTGGAAAAATGAATGCTTTTCTTAAGGTTACCTGGGTGCATGAGAACATGTGTGTTTGTGTGTCTGAATGAATAATATTTAGGAAACCCCAGATTATTTATAGTGTTACAGGCCAGTAACAGTGTTTCCCAAAACGCACATGTGTGCGTAAGAGACGCACAAAAACTGAAAAAGGACGCATGAAAAAAAAAAGGTGCGTCACAAGGGACGCAACGGTTTTTTTTTTGTTTTTTTTTTACTGCCGTTATGTATCCTGGCACCTCTGAGCTATCGTGCGCCCGAGCCAAGTAAGCGCGGTGATCTCCCCTACCCACTGACCGCGCTGACATGCATGCGCAGCCTTTTTGTTTGCTTCCGAAAAGCTGAAACATGTCGCTCGACACATGGCTACGGAAAACGATAACCCGCAGAAATGCGGAAGACGATGCAATCGTTGAATGTTGAATCATCATTTTTCGTTCTCCCTAGACTAGACAATGATGATCTTGTCTGTAATACATAGTTGAACAGATTTTGTTGTCTCTTTTTTTTTCTTCTGGTCATCGACTTAGTCCCCTCTAACACTAACTGCTTTTACAGAGACAATTTGTCAGTACATGCAGATTGATGTGTGTAAATTGTCGTATGACCATTTCATGTTTGTTCTATGGTCATTTTATGTGATTTTAAGGTTCCTCTAGTCAATGATGGATTCCTTTGTAACATTTATCAGAACAGTATTCCTTTTGTTGTGTTGCTTGTTTTATGGCTATTCATAATTTTCAATAGAGTTGCATTGAAAACTAAGCTTTGTTTGACTTTGAGGCGTATTTGTGTGTCCGTGATGTTGGTAATCAAAATCAAGGTAAATGTAGGAATTGTAAGGGGACTCTCAAATTTTGTAAGGGGACTCTTGAAATTTTGCACCAGAGAATCCCAAGGACTCTGAAAAAAAAGCTGTGGGAAACACTGCAGTAAAGTTTGTGTGTCAAGGCTTTCTGAGTGCGTGAGAAAATGTCAGCTGGGATAGTAAACACCATAGTACTACAAATCCAGCTTAGTGCGCATGTTCACAAAGAGGATGACTGTCCAAGTTTGGTTTCTACTAGTGCAGGACAATCTATAAATTTACAATTGGCTTGACAAGAGTTTTTTGTTTTTTTAAAATTCCATTATTCTCTTTTTCCCTTAAAAAAAATTCCAACATTCTCTTTCTTCCTCTTTCTCTCTTTTTGTTCCTTTGTGTGTTTGAGTACAAGTTAAAAAAATGTATTTTTTGAGAATAAGAGAGCCTAATTCAAAACAGGTTATAAGATGCTTTAAAATAGTACATATTTTAAATAAATTGGACAATTGAGGAGAGAGTGAAGGGGAGTTTGTTAAAGTTCTTACAAAGGACATTGAGAAATAAATGTTATAAATATAAAGATGGCATAGACCAATCAAAATCTATATTTCTCCCATGTTCTGTTGTAGCAGTATGAAATTTTATACCTTTTTGACTCACATGCATAGCAATGTGATTTGTGAGTCTGTGTACTCAAACACCCCCCCCCTCTGCCTAAGCCCCCCTCCCCCCCCACACACACCCACACACACACACACACAACATAACATATTTTTTTCAAATTTTTGCAAATTTGTGCAATGAATTCTAAATAGTCCAAAAATGACATCTAAAAAAATGTCAGTCCGTCCATCTGTCTGTCCGCCGTCCGCCATCTATCTGTGCAAAACTTGCAAGTGGATTAATATCTCAGAACCTATTTTATCTATCACAACCAAACTTGGTAAGATGGTGTATACCCACAAGACTTCATAAATGATCAGTGAATGAATGACTTCACTTCAAGGTCATGGTCACAGGATCAACAAATGTTAAGCAAAAAATTACAAATTTTTCATAACATTTAACTTTTTCTAGGTTATTATTAATATCATTCTTGGATGCATGATGCAATCAATGAGACACACATACTATACAAATTTGATCAACCTCACTCCAAGGTCAAAGTCACTGGATCTGTCTAGTGTTGGTTAGTATAAGTATTTTGAAGTGACCTTAATCTAAATTATGAGAGATATAAAGTTTAAACTTGTTTAGAGATGATAGATTGATCTTGCTTATGTTTCGTTTTTATGTTGGTCTTGAAAGTCAGGGTCATTTTAGGCCTTGCAAAAACATTTTTAAAAATAGGTAATCGTACAGTGGAATGCCTGTTTATTTGACCTATGTATGCAACAATATTGGGTTATTTGATCAGAAATGCATAAGGGTCAAGATCATGCCATGGTCAAGGTTGTTGAAGGTCAAGGTCATCCCGCTGTCAAGTTTTTGTTGTTGTTGCTGTAGTTTATTTAATATTACATGAGTGTATTTGGAACCAGAGGTCAAAGTCATCTCAAAGTCAAGAGCATAGAAAGATCAAAGTCAATATTAGCATTTTAATGCCACTGTTTCATTTTTTATTTTTTTTTTGGTGGGGTAGGGGTGGGACACTAATATTTATGTTAAATATTGCAAGTTTCATAAGGAGTATGTGAGTCCTATGGGCTTTACCCTTCTAGTTTTAAAGACTTCCACTTTCTAGACACCTTCTCCAGTCATATTTTTTATTTCGATTTACTTTTTTTTTTTCAAGGAAAGAAAGAGGAGTGAGATCTATACATGCCCGTTGCTCGTAAGAATGCTTTTGTATTGTTGTCTTAACTCTTTCCCTGCCAATCGACGATATATCGTCGATCTGAGCCGCCATGTTTGTGCCATTTGCGCAGTCCAATCCAAGTTTTATTTTAACCAAAGAGAGATAACTCTTTCTACTTTCGTTCTCGATCGACAGGCGCGTTTTTTCTTCAAATTGATTCGTTTTTAGAGTGTTTATTGTGCATTTTACTAAGCATAGTGATGGGCACAATCGACAGTGTGTCAAACTCTGTGCTAATAATCAATATAATTTCAAACTGTAAAGTGTATTTTGATCCTAAATAAATTTTCTTTCTGGTGTGTGATGCTGATTCAGTGATTGGAATTATTCCTCCAGATTTGTTTTATCACTGTGGTATGTAGAAATATTTTTATTTTATTTTATCATTTCAAAAAGATCAGCATGCTTTCAAAACACATATTTCAATAACATAATCAAATTAACAATTTTGTGGTTTTTTTTTAATTCTTCACTCTTTTACCTTTAATTTGATATGAAATATGTCTATTTAACAACTATTATTGAAAGAACAGTAGCTTAAATGCCTAAGGTACTGAACTTTCTTTCCAGTGCCAGAGAAATGTCTGGCACAAACGTGGAAACATGCCTGGCAGGGAAAGAGTTAATTGTGAATTTGTTTTTGTTCACATATATAATTTAATTTGGCCATTCTGGCCCTTTTTCAGGTCGGTTTAATGACTCCCAGGTGTTATCAGAACTGTTCTACACGGCATCCAACCTGATTGTGATGCTCAATGATGCCATCCTTAGGAAAAGCAGTCACTTTGATAGTGCACTTCCAAAAATGGTGATTGTCTTCTTTCTTTTATTAAAATAATTTTTTACATTTTATTATAAATTTACATATAATTTGGATATGGCCACTAGTATTAGTAATGAGAATACTCCCCCTTCTTCAGAGATTGCACTGCTGCCTCAACTTCTTCTTGGAGAATTGGGAGGATTTCTTCCTCTTCTCTGTTCTGGGGACATGCTAGAACTGATGGGTCTCTGTTTGGTGTATGGTTGTAAAGGTCAGAGCAGTACTCTATCCATATCCAAGACTTCTTGTTCTTCTGTAAGTCATATGCCAGACTTGCTTTGGATCGTGGAGACCTTGGGCTGTTTAACACTTGTCAGCCGCTTCACAATCTGGTAGGCCTTCTTACTGTTGTTCTTGTTCAGACTGTTCTGTTCAGAATATTGAACTTATGATTCCTTTATGCATGATAGATATCAGTGAGACACACATAGTCTGCAAATTTGGTCATCCTTGCTCCCAGGTCAAGGTCACTGGAGCTGTCCAAAGTTGGTTCATATAGATACTTTGAAATGTCCTTGACCCTAAACAGAAATAAGGTCCAAACTTGTTGTATTTAGAGGTAATAGATTGATTTTTCATATATGTTCAATTTTTGAATTGATATTGATGGTCAAGGTCATTTTAGGCATCACAAACAACATTTTAATATTTGTCATCGAACATTGAAATGGCTCTATATTTAACCAATAAAATACAACACCATTGGATTATTTGATCCTACATGAGCATGAGGAGTCACATGAAGGTCAGTGTCATCCAAAGGTTAAGATTACTGAAGATCAAGGTCATCTCAAGGTTATTGTTTTGATTTTTTTGCAGAATAGTTTAATTCAAGTTTTTCGTCAGTTTATGTGATCCGGAGGTCAAGGTCATCTCAAGGTCAGCAGCATCGAAAGATCAAAGCCGGTATTTCTTTGCATTTTAATGCCACCGTTTCATTTAGTTTTTTTCTGGGCACTCATTTTCATGTCAAATATTGCATGTTCCATAAAGAGCATGTGAGTCATATCGACTGTGCACTTCTAGTTTTATCTATTGGAAGAAATAAATTTCACTAAGGACTTAAGAATTCTTTTAAACTTCCTAGGTACTGCTTTCTAATACATAGCTGCCTCTCTTTATCGTTTGTTGCATGTACTTTTACTTTGCTTTTGAACTTGAACTACTTTGACAGCAGCAATTTTGCTGGTTTTTAAGTTATTTTTCATGTTATAAACAGTCAAAGATACAGTTTATATCATTGTGAATTTGTTCTTGTTCAGACAATGAGCCAGAAGCGACTGATGCGGATTGTGACAATACTGGAGTATGTGGAGGTGTTCATAGAAATGACAGCACTAAGACTGTGGGGTCAGACTGGGCGCTGGATCGCCATTACTGCTATCCAAATTGCCAAGTGAGTGAATTGTATCAGTTCTGACACACCCTGACCCGAATTCCAAGTATTTCTAGCAAGGAGACATGTTTTATGAGTGTGAAGTTTTGAAATTGACCTTCATCTGTTCTGATTCTGCATAACCCATACTTTATAAGTTTATTGATCAGGGCTCATGCTAGCACTTTCAGTTTTGTATCGTTGTATGTAGGTGCATACTTAAAGGAACATTTATGTTTTGTGTGCATTGACTGTCATTAACATGTGTTATCAGGTTTGAAAGAATGCTTAACATTTTGCACAAAGTGGTTTTCAGAGGGGAAATACATTGTAAAATGACAGCATATAATGACATTTGAAATTATCAGTTTACATTTCAACCATGGTAGCTTTGCAGCACTGGGCACTGAGGTCCGTTTGAGGTTACATTATAGATGTTCTGTTGAATTGTAGGCAAGCAAACTTAGAATTACATAGAGAGAACAAAAAACCACTGATTTTTACAGAAAACAAAACAATTTTCTTCTAATTTAATTATGGGGAATGGGTGTCTTTCTTTCCTTATTCAGGCCTGGGAATGGTACGCTTTTCGGCGTAATTACGCCGAAGTCACATTGCATTTACGCTGAAAGTGACCTTCTTACGCCGAAACCGAACTCTGACTAGTTTTGCGCATGCAATACATTTTGTCCGTTTTCCGTTCATAGTGGACAGTGTTAAGATGCACTGCTTTCGGTTTGAGACATCCTTCGTTCGATACTTCCAGATTTGTGTTTCAGAATGCAGGAAATGTGTTTTAAAGGCACTAGGAGAGGCCAGATTTGTGTT
The DNA here is from genome assembly GCA_036898135.1 of Oncomelania hupensis. NCBI lineage: Eukaryota > Metazoa > Mollusca > Gastropoda > Littorinimorpha > Pomatiopsidae > Oncomelania > Oncomelania hupensis. Next base: position 32,776,821 of record CM072517.1, on the reverse strand, counting down.
TCAGAATGCAGGAAATGTGTTGGCGGCCGGGGCTCCGCCCCGGACCCCGCTGGGGGAGCTTACGGCGCTCCCCCAGAACCCCTAGACCGCAAGGTGCTTCGGCCCTTCGGGCCTCGCCTCTGCAACTAACTATCTAGTGCCGCGCGTCCCGATATACGGTACGCCCAAACCACTTTTTATCATTCCCAGGCCTGCTTATTATTATTGTTTTTCTTCAGCGTGTGAGGTCAAGATCTTCCTTTAAAATGTTTGTGTTGACTTCAAGATTTCTCTTTAACACGTGTCTTCAGGGCAGTGGCACGCTACTTACTGTTGGTGTACTATAAAGCAGGCATCCAGCCGGTCCCTCCCATCTGTCCCTTGAACCGACGCATTCTGGTGGAAGCTGCCAGTGAGGAGGAAGCTGCACAAACCGTTCTAGATGCCAGTGGTGATGCTCCCAATGGTTTCACAGTGCCTGTCACAGTCACGCTGAAGCGTTCTGGAAAGACGATGAGAACACTAGCTATGAGTGAGTTGTAATTCATTTAAATATCTTAGCTTGGACATAGTGATTAATCAAGGCTGCTTCTTTTCCTCTTCTTCTCTTCTTCCTCTTCTTCTTAGGTTGAGCAACCACAATCAGTACGTTGATTCATTTTCAGCTGTTTGCTGTTTGACCATGCCTTTGATGAATGTGCCAAGCAATCCATTAGCTCAGTACCACCTGAATCGCCCGTTACGGCCCGCCGGAAGTGCAATATCGCTTCCCTGAATCGCCTGATATGACCTGCTAAACCTATTCCCGTTTTAATTTACTTTTTGTTTCTCTGTATCCTACAGTGCAATTGGAAATACATATGCGCATTTAGTGCTTTGCTTAAGCTTCCTGTATCCACTAACTATAAAGCAATTGACCGCGTGAATTTGATTTTAAAGAGATTTTTTGAAGTTGCGACTTGGTTTCGAAATGGACGATGACACAAGTTTAGATCATTGGTAGCAAATACTGTGTAGGTCTAACAATGAATCTGTTAATCCTTTCAAAGGATTTACCGTTGAACAAGTTGAAAAAGATGACGAGTCTGACATCGATCTGCAGTGCTTAGTTAGAGAACATGATTTTCGTTACTATTTTTCGTCAGTTTCTTCAGATTTTATTCAAATAAGTACATTATTGGATTTTGGGTGTTTTATTTTGTAATGTGAGTGTGCTTGTTATACGGAATTGCTTCCCTTTGCTCAGGATTCCTATAGAAGTCGGCTATTATTGCATCATGTGGGATTGGGTTAGACTGAATTGTTTTAAATGATGATGGTGTTAATTATTAGTGTTGTTATTGCTTATGGTGATTATTATTAACTGCATGCAGCCATTATCACCGCAGCTACCAATGCGTGTAGATCAGAAACACCCCTCGATATATGTGAAGTTTTGGTGATACAGTATTGAGTTATTACACTTCAAAAGAATTCATGTTTGTATGTTGGGACTTGCTTCACAGCAAATTTTAGCTTTAGTTTGGTTAGTGGCAGGTTGATGATGGTGGTGATGATAGGGATATGATGATGGGGGGGGAATAATGAAATGATGATGATGATGATGACTTGTATAGCATTAAAACCATTGCCCAGAGTTAATTCTGTCATTTTAGCACCACAATGGAGTCACAGAGATTGGAGACTGCCTGGTGGAAACAATGGGAAGAAGAAGCCTAGCAGAGAAAATATGTTTCCCACCCCGCTCAACCCTCAGCGCTTGTGTGGGGAAGCAGTTCATATTGCCAAACCACTTGTGCACTGTATCCTTTGTACAATAAGAAGATGGCTGTTGTAGCTCTTTACAATATAATTAAACAGAAGGTTTAGTACATTTTCTATTTGGATGTTTTGGCACTGTTTAGTATCTTGATCTGCAGTATCAGAAAAGCGGAAGAAGAGATGATGAAAGAGATAAGTGCAGCAGATTAAAAATATTCTTGACACATGTATTTCGTTAAAGTCTCAAACCCTTCATTAGGAATTAAAAGCCAGCTAATTTAAATTCAAGTATTTTATGCTGGCCATAGAAATTATTAGATGTTATGTGAGGTAGTGGAATTTGCCTTCACTATACAAAGTATCCAGTCTCTATTGGTTTGGTCTGTCTTCATGGAAACCATGGCTCCTCTCCAGTGGTCTGGATATTACCAGGTATCGTAATTGCTATTTATTTATTTATTTATTTATATTTTCATTTTCTGAACCATGGTTCTTTCCCATGATTGGCAAGGCCAAGTGGGAACACATGTTGCGGTCTTCCAAACTTACAGTTCACAAACAGACCTATCAGAAGTGCGTGATGCAGCTAAAATACGTTACTACAACAGGAAGATTGAGAACTCTATTTCTTCCAAAGAACTATTTTCAATGAATGACCTCCTGGGGAACACCAACACTTCTCCACTTCCAACAAAAATTAAACTTTCTGAACTACTTTCATCCTTTTCAAACTTCTTTACCTCGAAAATCAAGCTATCTGCAAAACTCTTGATGACACCCCTTGTCAACCATGTCCTTCTTATCCGAATTTCACCGGCACGCCACTCTTCTCCTTTCATACTGTCTCAGAAACTGAAGTGGCTGCAATTCTGAGCACCATGTCGTTTAAAGCATCCAAGCTTGATCCCATCCCTACCTCACTTTTCAAAGATTTTATCTCTGATCTCCTTCCTCCCAACATAGTCAACTCTTCCTTGCAATCTGGTTCTGTTCCCTCCTGTTTCAAGTCTGCCATGCTGCGGCCACTACTAAAGAAATAAACTTTGATCTAGAAGACTTCAAGAACTATCGCCCTGTTTCAAATCTCCCTTTCCTATCCAAACTCTTGGAGAAGGTTGTCCTGAAACAGCTCAACCATCTCTTCCAACAACTTGTTCTGTCCATTCCAGTCTGCGTACCATCCTGACTACCCTACTGAATCAGCTCTTCTTCACATTGTGAACGACCTCCTCTTGCCAACTGATTCTGGTAAAATCTCTTCGTTGACCCTTCTTGATCTCTCAGCTGCTTTTGAAACTATCAATCACTCCATCCTCCTTTAGTGCCTTGAGAACTCTTTTGGAATAAAAGACCGTGCCATAAGCTAGTTCCATTCATTCCTTTCTGATTGTTTCCAATCTGTCTGCATTAATAACCACCTTTCTGAAGCATCCAGACTTGTCTTCGGTGTTCCTTAGGGGTCATTTCTACGCCATGTACTATTCACCATTTACACATATCCTCTGTCTCAGACCATGACACTTTCCACCATTTTTAAGCAAATGATACACAGCTTAAAACCAGTGACATTCTTCAAAAGCTTCCATCTATTCTGACCAAAACTTCTGACTGCTTTGAAAACAGTTCAAACTGGATGACTGCCAACAAGCTCCAGCACAATGCTAACAAAACTGAAGTTATGCTCACAGGTACCAAACACAAGCTGTCTTGTTCAGGCTGGAGAATTCTCCTTGGATATGCGAGTTTCCGAGGTTAACGAACTTACTTTCCGAGGTTTAAAAATTTGTTCCGAGGAAAAAAGAAAGGAGACGCAAATCGTAAATTAACCACGTATGTTCGCTCAGCAAACCCATTCCAACGTTTTGCCTTACTCTATACCATTTCCAGTAGAAGCGCGTGTTGATAATTGGGCGCACACCACGAAGTATTTCCGCCCAGCAGAGACGCATGTTCTTTCACACGGTCCCTTCGAGTGTGAGAAGTTACAGAAATGTCGTGCGCATCGCGGATTATTAACCGGGGAGAAGATTTTCAAGAGGGAGACATCGCCAACAAATGGAATTGGGATTGGACGTCGAAAGTGGTAAAAGTGGAGGGAGTCGAGCACGCTGCTCTCATTTTCGAAAAGTTGATGCTGCAGGCATGGCTCATTGCATCACGTGCAACAAAGAAATTAGATAAACTAATCGTGGTATTACAGCGCTCACTGAGCACTTCTTTACTAAGAAGCACAAATGTGCTGTGAAAGCACTGACTAGCTGCACAACGATACCAGGTAAGAGTTTGTTTGCTTAGTGGTTCCATCAAGACTAATTGAAACATAAGCCCTCCTGACAAGAGCAAAAAAAAAGCTGATGACAGACCTCCAGCCAAGAGACTTTGCACTAATACTAAGCCAGCAGTAACTTTAAAAAAACAGAGCACCTTATCATCATTTTTCAAATAGAGTATTGATTTGCTTTTTTTTTGTTTTTTTAGATTTTAATACTAGGAAGCAAGCTTGTTTGTGACAGTTGCCATAATCTTGCATATGTTGACACAAACCTATTCAGTTTTTTTTTCCAAATAACAGTTTTTGTGTGTGTATGTGAACATTAGTCTTAATAATAATATAAAAAATAATAATGTCTATCTATGAATGCATGAATATTATGAAAAATATCAAAATTTATCTCTCACAAAAAGCATACTTTTGGGGTTTTAAATGCTATAAAACTTTCAGCTTCAGGGGGGCTTCACCCCCCAGACCCCCCACCGGGGCTTTGCCCCTGGACCCCGACCGGATTTCAGAGGTTTTTTTTCTTCAGCTATTCTCCAGCCTGCTCCTTCCTCTGTAGACACTGTCACTCTTGACCAGACCACTTTTCCTATGTCGTATTCTGTCAAAAACCTTGTTGTCAGAATTCGTCTGTAAAATCTGTCAAACATGCAATATTCAGCTTAATAAAATAGACCTTGTCCACAAGCATCTGACCACTGACTTCCAAGTCGCATGCTCATACCCCGCAAGCAAGCAAGCATCTGACCACTGACGCTACAGCCACTCTCATTTCCTCTCTTGTCCTGTCACGCTTAGACTACTGTAAGTCTCTTCTGGCTGGACTCCCTTCCTCTTCTGTTCATCTGCTCCATGTTGTTCAGAACTCAGCTGCTCGTCTGGTTCTCAAAATTAAAAAATCGTATATCACACCCCTCCTACATTCTCTCCACTGGATTACCTACAAAATCTGTACTTTCTGCTACAAGTGCATCCATGGATTAGCCCCTTCCTACCGCACCCTGAACATTCACTTCTAGTTCTACAAGCCATCTAGTAATCTTCGTTCTTCCTCTGACATCCTCGTGCTACAAATACCCAGCAACAAACTCTCCTCTGCGTGTTGTCAATCTTTCTCTGTGCTTGGTCCTTCAGCTTTGAACTCTCCTCCTCTCTCTCCTCAGCTCTCCGAACATAGCCACTTTCATGTCCAACTTGAAAACTCATCTCTTCCTTAAAAGTGTCTGATTTTGTCTCCCATCATCATTCCTTCGTTTCTGATTCAGACCACCTTTGTCACACAACATGCCCTCATCCCCATCACTCATTAGCTGTTTTTCTCCTTCCCTCCCTCCCTCATCTTGTATATTTTACTTGTAAATATTCTTTTTTCATGCTTGTATTTTGTCTTTGCATAGTTTATTAGTGTCTTGCTTTTGTTATAGATTATGAGTTGTCGTTGTCTGGTTTTATTTAGTTTGGTTCTTCTCTTAGGTGTGGATATGTGTGTCTGCCTGTTTACCAACATGGGGCAATTTCCATATTTGCGATGTTCTGTTAGCATTTGGCTGAATACATTCTGGATTCTGTATTACCTATGAGTAAGATTGTATTGCCCATTAGAAATTTGACTGTTTGAATGCAATGTTATCTGTATATATACTCACTGTTTTCATATTCTATATAGCTTGTGCATGCTGGGTGACCCGAAGGACTTGAACTCCAATGAACAAGGGGAAATGCGGCGACGATGCTTCATGCTGTTGCTGTATCTTCTGCGTTCACCCTTTTACGACCGCTACTCTCAGTAAGTGTGTGGTTAGTTGGCTGACTGATTGTTTTGTCTATTGCTTGATTGAGCATTAGTTTATTCCTTTATTGACATAATTGATTATAACTTTTACCTTTTTATGGTTATTACCTATATACATTAGTTTCTTATTCTCTGACATTTAACTTTAATACTACTTTATACTACTATTTGTTTATTATTGCTTTTTTTGCTTTATTTTCAGTTTTAAAGTGCCATTGCTCTTTTTATAATTTCATTTTCAGTTTTAAAGTTATAACTAAATTATTATTTATTTGCTTTCGTTATTGTTGTGGATATTATTATTATTATTATTATTAGTAGTAGTAGTAGTAGTAATAGTAGTGGTAGTAGTAGTAGTGGTAGTGGTGATGGTAGTGTGGTAGTGGTAGCCTAGTAGTGGAGGTAGTGGTAGTAGTAGTGCTGGTAGTTTTTAGGGAATTGGGCGGAGTACAGAGGAGGAGACAGATCGTTAGTGGGGACCGTATGAAAACATATATTTTACTTGTTGACAATTTATGCTTTTTTATGTGTGTCTCATGTTACTGTAACTGCTGATGTCGTTTAATTATTTGTTAACTTTGAGTGTCTGTCTGTGTGCTTACGTGTGAGTGCCTAGAGCAGACTACTAGTTTGGAATTCGCGCTTTATAAAATAAATTATTATTATGATTATCTTCGTGTAGAGCAAAAATCATCATGCTTCTGAAGCTGCTGGCTGATAACGTGCCTGGAATGTCCCTTCTCATGCGTAAGTACTTTGTCATTTTGTATACAAACGGGGGTAAAATTGGGAAATGCAAGTCGACTGCAAGGATGTCAATATATAAAACTCTTGAGAAAAGGCAGACAAACAGTCACTGGAGAGAGTATTCAGTTGTCAGCGGGTATTGCTAAGCATTATTGTGCAGATTCAATACTCAAAGTTTTTATGTGTGAAATGTATCTGCTTCTGAAAGAGAAGCTGTCGGACAACACTAAACCAGTACACGAATAGGGGTTAGGTTTTTTTTCAAAAATGTATTGCAATACAATTATGAGTGATGTGAAATTTGTTGTTGAATGTATTATGACAGATGTTTGACGGAAAAAGGATGTTAGCGATGATATCAGTTACAATGTCTATTTAATCTGATGTATGAAACTACTATTAGATCATTTGAACAGACAAATCTTTTAGTTTATGTCGAAGTTACCTCGAGCTATGTTTACATTAGATAACAAATAATAATAATAATAATAATAATAATGAAAGTTATATTTTAATTAATTACTTAATATAATAATAATAATAATAATAATAATAATGAATGCATAGATTAGGTGGACAAATATTCTTAATGATAATGCTTCTGGTTAATAATTATAAAAATCATAATAACAATAATAATAATAAAAATGCATGATAATTATGGGTGGTTGGCTGTTGTTATTTTTCCTAACAGGGCCTTTATTGGACTACATCCCACAGTGGCAGAAAGTTTACTTTTACATCTGGTCAACGTAGAGAGAGACCAAGCCCCAAACCATGTGCATGTGTACGGAAGATCAGTTAGACAGAACTTGAGTCTGAGATGCAGAGTATGCCCGAAAGCGACGCTGACCCCAACCTGATTGTCAGAGGTTGTTGAGGGCCTAAGCCTACACAAAGCCTATGGTTGATAGATCTCTGACTCTCAGCTAGCATCAAGGTTACCTGTTTAGTGGAAACTGGCCTACTGTATTGATGTGGAAGTCCAGGTTTGTACTGTGGAACAGTCAGTTATTAATACAATTCTAATAATTGGCAGACAGTTAAACATCCTTCTTCAAATAAAAAAAAAAAACGTCACTTGCCCGAGTGAAGAGTGTCTTTGCGTATTGCATTGTTTTGGTGGTGATTGTGCGTTAAAAAAGGGAAGTTGCTTAATTTAATGTCGCTCCATTTTGAGAAGAGGAATGAGTGTGGATTGGTGATAGCACTTATGGACTTTTATATACAGACGTGGAGGATCGCACTATGCAAGACAACAAACAACATATATAATGGAGGGAATGTGGCTTATAAAATGATTGAGATGATTTGTATATGTTTTGAATGAAGCAGCTGTCAAAAGATGTGTAAATATGATAATTGTTATTTTTAATTATGGTGACATTTCATGAGTTGTGTGTGCAAAATCTGACAATTGAATTGTTGTGTGGCAGGTCTTTGGGCAATTTTACAAAATATATGCTTTTATTTTCTGTTGTGAATTTGGGCAATATTTCTTTGTTATTGGGTGGATTTGTGTTTTGTCATGAATCATTTTGATGGTCTTATTTTATTGTCATTTTGAAGTACAGAATCATGTCTTCATTTCCATTTTGTAAATTTCAAAATGCTTCGTTCATGCAACCCACTGCCCTTCCAAACCTTACCTTCTTTCTGTAATAAATCATGTGCATATTTTCGTTTTATTTATTGGGTACAGTTTGTTAGATGTCGTATCAAAGATTTATGATTTTACGCATTTTTCTTCTGCTCTGAGTGATATTTTATGAAATAATGAAGGACAGTGTTTTATCGTTCAGTTTTGTCACCTAGTATTTTTGCTGTGTTCCATGCAGCTACCAATACAGTGAGTCTGAGGTGTATTGTTGATGAGTTTAACAGTAAGGATCCCAAAATGACCAAATGAGTTTTCACATGACAGAGCCCACTGTGAAAGTGTAAACTTAGAGGATTTGTATTTTTTACCCCTGAAGGTTAGGGAAAAGGTTTGCTAATGATAGCCATAACCCTAAATCTAATCCTAACCTTACCCTAACCATACCCCAACAGTCCCTGCTATTGATGTAATACTCCCTGTTATTCATATAATTTAGGATGAACTATTATGGGGAGCTAGATATTACATTGCAAGTTGTGTGTGTATGTGTTTTAATTTGATAAAACTATGGTGTGTGGTTTTTCTTCTTTTTTATTTACTATCACATGTATTATAATTATAATGCTCTCTAAATTGACATTCTTTGTGTTTGTTTTCATATGATTTTATTTTTATAGCCATGTATTTATTTTATAATGCTGACTAAGATGATGGTGACGATGATGACAATGATGATGATTTGCATATTTAAATATAAATTGTAAAGCACTTTTTGTGGCAAGAGTAATTCAATGTTTTTGTAAGCTTATGTTAGACATGTGGGAGTGTTTTTTGTTTATTCTTCTTCTTGTCCTCCTCTCTTGCTTATATTCTTTATATTCATGCTCTCTCCATCTGTCTTTTTCTGTTGTAAAGTTGGTTGGTTAATTTGTAATACATTCCTGTTACCATGATATATGAACAACGCACACAATTTTATGGAGAACACAATTAGTAATATCAAGTATTCCACATATACGTTTTGTTACTTAGTGTTAGTTTAGTTTAGTACAGTGGAACCTCCGGTATCCGGCTCTCTGGTATACGACTCCCTCCGTTATGTGACCTGAAAACTTCTGACGGATTCACTTCCAATAATAAATGACCTCTGGTATGCGACAACCTCGTTTATGCGACCAGCGACCGTGTCTTAAGCCCTTTATACGACCGTCTTATGGCAATTTAAAAGAGATATCAGTTAATTTGCTGTCTGTACCTTTCGTTTTTTCTCTCATGTTAGTGTACGCCTGCTGTTGTCTGCTGTTTCCGGTTCGCAAATAAGGGACATTACTCGCCTACACTGGCTGTCAAAATGGCGTCGCGCAAGAGGAACGTTTTGAGTTTGGCAGAGAGAATGAAAGTGATCGAAAGAAGTGAAAATGGGGAGAGTTGTTTGTCTATTGCAAGAAGTTTAGACATTGGGAAGACCCAAATTCAGCTCATCATAAAGGATAAGGAATCTGTGAAACTACGATGGGAGAGTGGAGAAAGTGGCGAAAAGGGAAACATCGAAACTGAGAGCTTCTGCACTGACAGACTTGGATGAACGCGTCTGGCATTGGTTCGACTGTTTTCTATTTTTGAAGTTGTGAATAAAAGACAAAGCTAAAAATGAAACATGTTTTACAGTTTCCTTTGTCAGAGAATACATGCTGGTGAGTGTGAAAATTATGACTACATACTCCTCCGGGCCTGACCCCCCCTCCCCCCCACCCCACCCCTTGTTTCCGGTATAAGGCCACCTCTATTATAAGACCGTTTTTTCTCAGATTTTGGACGGTCGTATACCGGAGGTTCCACTGTATAATAGACATTTTGGGACACACTGGCAAAACGTGCATGGGGACAAATATATTTAATCGTTATAATTCCTGAAGGAGATTTTTCAGTGCTACGTGGCGGTCAGGAATGTTTTTAAAGAAGTTGTATTCTTTGCAAATTTTAAGCCAACCTGTCACAACTACCCTTGTTTCTTAGAACTTTAATGAAAGTGCTTTGTCCAACAGTATATTTAATTTGATGCATTAAAAAAAAAAATATTGTTTATTTTAAACAGTTGAATTACTGCATTAAAAAAAGTATATGAAATTAAATCTACTCTGTTTTCTTCTATTGAGTGTTGCCAGTTGTCAATATTTCAATATGTCTGTGTATGTTATACTTCTGACTGGGTATATTATGCTTCTGTCTGTGTATGTTATACTTCTGTCTGTGTATGTTATGCTTCTTTCTGTGTATGTTATGCTGTGCACATTCTAGCAGAGTGTTTATGACTCTTTCTTTTTTGCAGTCTAATGTTTCCTGAAAACCAATTATCCAATCTAATCCAATGTCTAATTGTATCGCAAGCAACTCCATTATCAGATAATCATCATTTTTCTCTTAGGCTTGCCTTTGGGTGTTTGCTATTCTTGTTAATGATCTGCGTACATTCATCTTCTCCACATTTTTTTTATACTATCATTTGTATCAAAACACACAAATATTGAAATTATATCCCGTCCAGAAAACGTACTGCAGTAACGCAATCACAGCATCAGTATTAGTTGCAATACCTGAATTTTTTACCTGAATTTACCTGAGTGGCCACTGAGCGCGGCCGACGGGGTAGGAAGTTTGAGAACTTATTTTAACTCCCTTAACTGTCTCTTTATCATGGCGGTTTTTGAACTGGTTGACGGTTTCAGCTTCAACAATTGATTGTTTCAGTGCATTCCATGGGTTCACAACTCTTTGTGAAAAAAAGTTCTTTCTGAGATTCAGTCTAGACCTATCTTTGAACAGTTTGTTACTGTGACCTCTATGGTAGAATGATGACTGGCATGAAGTAAAAAATTTGTCAGCAGAAACTTTTTCAAGCCCCTTTATGATCTTGAATGTCTCGATGAGATCTCCCCTGTCTCTCCTTTCTTCTAATTTCTGCAAATTGCAAAAAGCTAGTCTCTCATCGTACGGCAGGTGACCAATCCCTGTGATCAATCTCGTAGCTCTCCTCTGCACCTTTTCCAACTCTGCGATGTCTTTTTTGAGGTAAGGTCGCCATACTTGGATACAATACTCCAGATGTGGTCGTAAAATTGATTTGTAGAGTGGGACAATAACTTCCTTAGTTCTGGCTGTGACTGTTCGCATGATCTGCCCCACTGCTCTGTTGGCTCGTTTTGCTGCCTCGCAGCACTGGCGACTGACCGACAGTGACCTGTGCATGATGACGCCTAGGTCCCTTCCTCCACTGCTCCAAGTTCTTGTCCTCCCAGCGTGTAAACATGACAAGTGTTTTTACGGCCTGCATGCAGAGTCTTGCACTTGTCCACGTTATACTGCATCAGCCACTTCTCTGACCACATTTCTGCTACCTTAAGGTCATGCTGTAGTTTGTTGCTCCCCGCAGGGTCGGAGACGTCGCCGTAGATCTTAGTGTCATCAGCAAACTTTAGAACGCTGGTCAGCATATCGTCCTCCAAGTCATTAATGAACACCAGGAACATGGTCGGCCCCAAAATGGATCCTTGTGGAACTCCGCTTGTCACATCTACCCATGGAGAAGCTTGTCCGTTGACCACAACTCTCTGCTTTCTGCCACGCAGCCACTCTTCCATCCACTGCAGCACTTTTCCGTCCACACCGAGTGCTTTCAGCTTATCAATGAGCCGCTTGTGAGGGACCTTGTCGAACGCCTTGGCAAAGTCAAGGTAGATGACGTCTACATCTTTCCCTTCGTCCAGCATGCGTGTCATGTCCTCCGGGAAAACGAGCAGGTTTGTCAGACAGGACTTTCCTTTTGAGAAGCCGTGTTGGCTGCCTCGGATCAGCTGATGCCTCTCAAGGTGATTGCTCAGGAAATCCCGCAAAATACTTTCAAAGACTTTCCCAACCTGAGAAGTCAGCGATACCGGCCTGTAATTTCCTGCTTTACATTTTGCACCCTTTTTGAATATCGGCACAACATTTGCCTCTTTCCACCCCACTGGCACCTCTCCGGTGTCCAAGGACGCCTGTAAGATCAGTGACAGAGGATATGCTAAGGATTCCGCTGCTCCCACCAGTATGGCTGGTGAAATTTCGTCAACCCCTGGCGCCTTGTTAGAGTTAAGATTTTGCAACTTCTTGAGGACTATGTCTTCAGTAAAAATCACATGTATCAGTCTTTCCTCTGGTGAGCCTGTAAACTTACATTGGGGTTCCGGTCTGTCACCATTGCCCTCCACCGTGAAAACTGATGCAAAGAAATTGTTCAAGATGTCCGCTTGTTCCACATCATCAGTGTGCAGCTCCCCGTCACTATCTTCCAGAGGACCAACTTTGACCTTGCAGTGCAGCCTGTCTCTTGCATAGGCGTAAAAAGACTTTGTATCCTGCTTGATATTCTGTGCCAGCTTTTCTTCAAACTTCTTTTTACTATCTCTGATGAGTTTTGTACTGTCATTCTGACACTGTTTATATGCGAGAAAGTCTTCTTGCCTACCACTCTGCCTGTATTTCTTCCATTTCTTCCTCTTCTTCTTGACACTGTTGAGTGCCTCTCTATTCATCCATTTGGGCTTCCTAGTGCACCTCGTTTTCTTCAGCGGTACGAAACTTCTCACCACCTTCTGCAGCGTTTGATGAAACAAGTCCCACTGTTGACTGCAGCTCTTACCTTCAAATTCATTGTCCCAATTCACCTTTTCTAAGTTTTCTCTGACCACCTTCCAGTTTGCCTTTCTGTAATCCCTTATCTCTTTCTTCCTGTCGCTATTACTGTCTCTAGGCTCAGAAAAGGCCACTTTGAAGTGCACAATGTTGTGATCGCTGTTGGCTAGAGGATCGCCTATCTCCACCTCCTGCACCATCTCTTCTTCAGAACTGAACACCAAGTCCAACACATTTGCTTTTCTAGTAGCTACAGCCACATGCTGAAACCAAAAACAGTCACTTACTGTATCGAGCAAACCTTCCCCTGCTCCATCACACTCATACGTATCCCAGTTAATACCTGGACGGTTGAAGTCTCCCGTAACAACCACATGCCTGTACTTTGCTGCCTCTTTTAAAACTGCAAACAATTTCTCTTCATTTTCCTGACTAACACTGGGTGGATTGTACACTACACCAAACAATGTTTCTTCTTTGTCCTGCCCATATATGACACACCAGATGCTTTCTGTATAGTCCTGCTCCTCACAGAGTTTCACTTCTCTAACTTGCAAATTATCTCTCACATACATCAAGCATCCCCCTCGATCCTCTCCTTCCCACTCTATCACTTCTAAATGTCTTGTAACCATTGATGTGAATTTCACTGTCTGAAATGTCTCCATGTAGCCAGGACTCAGTAATGGCACTAATGTCTGATCCCTCGCTTAATACAAAAGTGTGAAAATCATTAAATTTATTAACAACACTGTGTGCGTTTATTGATGTGCAATGCAAAAAATGTGATGAAGAAGTAGAAACAATTGATGATGCATTATATACATTTACACGATGAACAGATACATGGAAAAGAAATAATTTATGCAATGGTTTGTTCACAATAGAATAAATGATAAACTCAAAACCTATCCTATTTTAAAACACAAGAGTCATTGGGGCTCCATAGATGATCGTTTAACCAGCATACTCCATCTTTCTCTGTCCTCAGCAAGCTCATGGCTTCATTCAGTGTCAAGCCAGTCCTCGAATGTTGTCCTCCCACCTCTTTTTCTGTTACCCTCTTCTTCTGTCTCCTTGGACTGTGCCTTGCAAGATGGTCTTTGCAAGGCCTGATCCTCTGGTGACGTGGCCATACAACTCAACAACAGTGTTGCTTATAATATTTTTCTTTATTGTGTTAAGTACAACATCAACAGTAACATCTTTCTGGTTATGGAAAGTTTTTAGTAATAATTCAGTACAATGCAACAACACTTTATGTTGTAATTAAAAACTAATTTTAAATGCAAACAGTAATTGGGATTTTATATCTATGGCTTTTATAACATGCTCAGTAAGGCAGGCAGACTGATGTTGCACCATAAGGACTACTGTTGTTTGCAGCTGTCTGGAAGAGTGAAGACAGAAGGGTCCCTGATGCCAAGGGTCTGGTTCTGAAAGTTGTATACGTCCAGTAACCACACTGAAAATACACAGAACATGACACAGCTTTGTAGTTGATGCTGGTGATGGTAGTGGTAATAGCGATGTTAATTTAAGAGACGACATAAAAAAAAGATGATAGTAATGATATCAGTTACAATTCCTAGTTAATCTGATGTTGGAAACTACTATATAGACTGATCATTAAGTAGGTTTCCAACCAAGTGATGAGAATTACTAATGTTGATGATGACAACTGGTTGGTAGTATGCTAGACATTGCTTACAATTGCTGCTGTTATATGGGGGAAGTGCTTTGCACTCAGAATGAGCAGTCTATGATATTATTATGGCTATTGATGAATTAATGACTGAGACAGATTGTGATTGTTTATTAGTTTAAAAAACAGTATGTATAAATTTGTTATTTGGCTAATAAATTAATGTGTCTGTCAAGCTCAGAAGTATTTTAGTAGAATTGCCCTTTCTGAGTATTGCCTATTGTCTCTGAAGTTTAATGCAACGTACATAATATATATCTTGTTACCTTTTGCTATGATCGAGTCACCTCCACCATATTTTCCAGCACAGTTTTAACAGTAGCGTGGGTGCTTGTGGTAATGCCGGAATTCAGAATTCGTGGTTCTAGATATGCGTTTTGGCAGATATAGTGGTGGAAGAAAGTAAAAGTCTAGTGCAGAGTCTAGGAAAAGACCGCTGACAGTGGTATGTACTACAAACAAAATTCAGGCAGATTTTTGGGACTGTACCACATTCACCCATGTAGTATGACAATTAAACTTTCAGCTTTCAATAGCAAAAATTAAGTATAGCCATACCAATAAACCCATCCTTGTCTTTGGATGCAGTCAGGGCAGAGCAGGTCAGGATGAAACATTCTCTTTTGGACAGTGTAACTCGTGATGTCACGTCACCTTGTTGTGATGTCACCGTTGTGGTCATTACTCCCCCATACATTCCATTGTCTTGTATCATCACCCCCTTAGCTGCAAAGTATGGAAATGTGTAACTGCAAAGCATAGAAGAAATGTGTGTGTACGTATACATTTTATGAAAGTATAGCTCGGTCAACGTTACAAAGTTTCATAGTGGTAATTTTTGTTGTGCTTCAACATATCTTTGAGCTTCATAGCTTGGAATTGTCCACTATTTAAGAGGACTTTGGATTGGATTGCATATGCATAAATATTATAGGTATAGGTATCATCATCAGCCTCATCCTCATCATATTTTTAGATTTCATCATTTCATCATGGTTTTTTTGGTACATTACACTTCCTTTTAATCACCATCATCATCATCACCAGAATCACTACTACTATCCGATGTTTTAATCAACATCATCACCATCCCCATCATCATCGTTACTGTCGTTATCTGTTATTGTCATCAATATCACCACCATGGTCATATGTCATCATCAGCATCACTGCCACCACTATATCATCATCATGGTGAGAGTACATGTACTTACAAGGCATGAAGGGTGACACAATGCTGGCAGTCAGTGAACGTTTGGTGCAGTTCAGTCCTTCAATCAACCAGCTTGCATTCTGATGGGGCAAATATGTTGAATTAAAAATCATTTATTTCATATCTGCTTACATCAAAATATTACCATATTTAAAAACCCTGCTATAGGCCTTGTACATGCATAATTATGTCCAATAGGCCTTGTACATGCATAATTATGTCCAAGCATCTTTAAAGTTTACTTTATGATGTTAGGATTAAATAATATGCAATTTTGCAATTATTTTTTATTTCAATGTATCTTTTCTCAGTACTAGCCAGGGTATAGAGGCGGGCATGAGAGATGCAACCTCTGAAATCAGCTTCCATTGTGGTCTGTTATTTTTTAATATATAAATGCAATTTATTAAGTAGTTAGTACCTTCGTCCAGTCCTCTATAATCTTGTAGGTGTCTCCTTTGCTGGACATGAAGTCAAAAACTGTAACTAATGCAGCCACTTTTTTCTGCTCCGAGTCATAAGAGACTTGACTAATTGTTTTCTTGTACGTTGCCTGTAAGAGCAAATACATGGCATTAGAAGCGAGAAGTTAGATGCTGTGAAGGGAGAGGTGGGGTGGGGTGGGGTGGGTGTGAGGAGAGCTAAGAATGTTTTATTTTAGGAGCAATTCGGAGAGAATCAGTGCCCAAACAATATACATATGAGCTAAAAGGCAATAGCCTACATAAATACAACGTATACATGTATTTCAAGGTTCCCAGGTATGAAATTTATCTTTGTGAACATTATGATCTGAGAGAAAGTATAAGGGAAGAATTGAGGAGAGCGATAGATTAGATGAACTGAAAAAAAAAGGAAAAAAAAAGTGTAATAATTTCTTGGTTATTTATTATATGGGACAGAATAAAAATCTTCACTAGTAAAATAAGAAAAAAGCCAGAAAGGCAATTGGTTTAGAGCAAGAAAAACAACAGCAACCACTACAATGACAACAACAATAACAATTACCGCGTTATCCTTTTCAAGGTAGGTAGAATCTTGCTGGAAAATGGCAGCCTCCCATTTTAGAGGGTACACAATAGTTTTCTGGTCTGGGTGTATGCAGCCCTGTGCTGGTGCATGTGCACCCATTACTAGTGCAAAAGCACCAACTATACTCACACAGGAGAGTATGACAGTAAACAGTTTCTTTGCTGCCATTCCAATGCTTTTCTTCTCGTCACACTATCCAGAAAATATATATTTTTTACTTTATTCTTCTTCACAAATTCCACTTCCAACATGAACAGATGCAAAATGTTGCGGGAGTGTACTACAACTTACAAATGAGCCTGCTTTGTTCAAAGTTTAGTTATGCACTGATGATGTTACAATGCAATGGTCAATGCAGTTATCTTTCGACACTGGCCAGCGCAGCCACCGTTATATCCAAACTAGTTTGTTATTATCTTACACTGGATCAATGTCATATGTACTTGCACCTGATGGTTACCCAAGTTAAAAATATACAAAACTTATCTCACAAACCGAGCTTGATTAATTTAATAAATGTCTGTTAACTGTGACCAATATTGAGTTGTTGAAAAGTAGGTTAAGGACACAGTAGTACCTCACTTGAACAAATATGATTGTATCGATTTAGCTTCAGTCACCGTATTTATTTTAGTGTGTGCATGTTATTCAAAAAAGAAGGAAGTTAGCCATTGTTTATAGGGTCCAGCAGACTGCAAAGAGCCAAATTAGGACCACAACTTGGTTGAAAGAGGAGACGCCACTGATCCATATTAAAGGTCTGTTGAAACCACCCTAATGGCAACACCAGCCGGTCACTTTACACTAAAGGCATCCTATGCAGGGGACGCTGACCTTTATTCTAATTTATCGAACCACTGTTTATAAAAACAAAATAGAATACAAACATCATTATAAAATATTAACCAAAGACATGTATATAAAATGCCTACATTGCTAAATAATACCATAGAAAGCCCTAGTGACCATTTGGCAGGAAGCGTCCAATATCCCCAAGTTGACCCAGCAGACCCCATACTCAAATGAGGAGTTTTGGGAGAGTTTTCAAGAAAAAACAGGTGACTGGTCAAGTGAAGAAAATAATACATTGATAGAACAGATTAGAAATGATAAAGAACAAATCAGAATGACAGAAATATTGGTAACTTAAAGCACTAAATTTCCACAAAGTGGGGATTATATTTATACAGAAAACAACAAGGGTACTTTATTGTATCAAGTTAGCTTCAGTCACTCTATTTATTTTTAGTGTGTGTTATTGAAGAAAGAAAAAAGAAACTGCAATCACTCAAATACATGACCTTCAAAGACAAAAGCAAAAGAACTTGAAATAAACAGATGAATACAATCTGTTTTGTACATTTATTCCACATATATATATCTAAAATAAAACCAAGTCGTCAAAATAACATTGTTCCATACTTATATCACATCATATTTGCACAACCTCTCAAAAACAAATTGCTAATAAAAACGGTAAACTGTCATAGAAGCATCATACTTGGGTTGCACGAGCAGTTTTAAGTTTTTCATGCCTGGGGGCAAACATGCATGAAAATTGCGTCTACTCTTTTCAACTACTGTGCTAAATTTTGCAACATCAAATCCGTTTTTTAAATTTAAAAAGAAAAGAAAAGAAATAAGTGATATTCTAACAAGAGAGTGGAAATTGTAGGTGGGTAACGAGGGTTATAAGCATACACACATTAAAATCCAGCTTTTGTGGGAATGGGAAGTATGAAGAGTCCTCAAATTATTCGAGTTGAACTCTATAGTCGAATTACACTAAAAACTATGAGTATGAGTATAAGGGGATGAGCTAAGACTGGAAGGCAATACTAGTCTAATGAGTAGTAGACATTTGGGTTGGAAGATAGGTATTCAAGAAAATATAATGAAGGTATTACAGTCATAAAACTATTGATATGCTTAAATGGAAGGGAAGGGAGGCAAACATTAAGAATCTTTGGGGGCAAAGTCATATCTTTGAGGTAAGGTCATACACAGCACGATGGGAAATTATACTAAGATATGAGAGAGCACAAACATTGGACATGCCATAAGGAAAATACGAACAGAAGCACAAATAAGTTGATAACTCATGAAATATGAAAAAAAGAACATAACAAACATGCATAAATGTGCGTTAACTCTATACTGAATACACAGACCAATGCAAAACTAATAAATGTAAAATTATTCTGTATATTTACATGCACAATTCGTCTTGCACAACTTCAGCCTGTTTTGCCACGAAGCTTGATTTCATGGTGACATAACGTACATTCGCAGTAAAGCTGAAGGATCATCTGGCGGATGATTTATTACAATGTACCACTTCAGGATGTCTTTATCAATAAAATGTAATGCAAGCCTCTTTCAATATCAAATTGTATTCAGGCGAATGAACGGAAAAGCCAAAATTGCACGTTGAGCATGACTTCATGGAGAAGTGTGCTGTACAAGTCAATGTTGTCATGTTCATCATCATCATCACTGTTTTCTTCACTGTCTTGACAATCTCTGGCTTTTACACTTATCCATTTTGTGTCAACAAAATTTCCATTAAATAAATACAATTTAAAAAAATGTAAAATACACCTTCATGTCAGGTAGTTGGGTAAAAATATGATACATGAAAAGAAAGTTATACTTCTGAATGTGCATGCATTGATCTACCCAATAAAAAGTGTACATGAATTTAATTGGGCCTACTTTCTTTTGTGCTGTTTTAGTCACTGCAAAAATTATATGCATAAAATGTTCATTAAAAACAAGAAGGTTTCCCCTTTGTGTATACAACCAAATGACCCCTTCATGTAACTAAATCTGTTAAATCACTTCTTCATCTTAAGATTTAGTTTGAGGTTTTACATGTCTATATATGAAAATGGAGACAATAATCGCGTTTATTAGTGTGGATTACTGTAAACATCTCTTTTCCTGCACAATACTGAACACTTATCAATGGCTTGGGAAAATGTGCACTATAACATCAAACAAAATCATTGGTCTGGTCACATGTATGTATCAACCGAGTTTGTTCCTGATTCTTGGCCATTTGATAAAATGCTTTATGGCGTTTAATGATAAGACGATGAGATTTCATGATAAAATCCACTGGTTTAGCGAGCCATCTTTAGCCAATCTGTTTGTTACTGCCGGCCCTCTTTTGCCGCTCAAACCTCTCCTCCATCTCCTGCAGAATTTTGGGTGTGTAACGGACCACCAGCTTGACTGTGCCTGAAACACATCAACGTAAACTGGCATACACTAAAGCATATACAATATGATGGGATATGTTCAAGGAACTTGAGGTCAATCTCAATACAAGGATGCTGTAAGCACTGGTTCATTTTGTCAAACACGAATAAATAAATTGTGCCTACCACTTGCCGCTCACTCCACCAATTGGGAAATATTTTCTCCCTGATCCTTACCCCTTTTTCTATCAGATGAAATGTTGACAAGTTTTTGCTGAATTGTGCAATCTCTTACCACACGCAGCCACATTTCAGTTTTTGTGAAAGTTGTTAACGGGCTAGCGTAGATTCTGACAGCCTAATGACTTCAGGAGTCATAGCCCAGTGGGAGAGATGCACATTCCGACTTACAGCACCCCGGAGAATGTATCCTTACAGCTGAGTTTTGTTTACCAAATACAATGAACAACCGGTACTATATTCCGACTTATAGCACCCTAGAGAACGTATCCTTACATCTGAGTTTGGTTTAACAAGTACAATGAACAACCAGGACTATAGCAGCATGAAAAAAAAAAGTGATGTTTGAATAAAACAAACTCAAAAGAGAAAGACTGTTCACAACTTGAAGATTTATGAAACTTGTATATGAATAAACCTCAAGGAATTGTGTGATCTTAAGATGCACTCATGCACTTTATGGGTTACAATATCGCTACCAGTATTTGAAACACAACCTATTATTATTATTGAAAAAAAACTCACATAGATGCAATAGCACATAATTATAACATTGTTGTACTATTATACTAAAGGTATGACATAACTAAATGCAACAGGGTTTCTGACGCTGACAAAGAAATGAAAGGCGGGTTATTCTCGTACAAAGAAAAGAACTGCGATAAATTTAACAGCAAATTACTAAAACACGAAGTATCATGAACACTGCAAATCATTTATACAAACAATTGTCAAAACAAAAGGATTTTAACACCCCCAAAAATAAAAAATACAGAAGTCTGTGAGCGTTTCTTGCAGCATTGATTATATATTGTTGACAATATTCTACATGGATAATGATACACCTATCAAACAATCATGCTTTAATTGTTCTGTGCATATAACTGAACCAGACAAACATACAGAGTGACAAACACATGCACACTAACAAATATCAATGAACAAATTATTTAAAATTAAAGACCATTTGTGACAAATGTGTCTAACACTGTTGCAACAAAATAATTTTTTATAAGTCCAGAGTGGTAAACTATCATATATACTATGTTTGTATGTATTTTTATTATATTTTAACTGTCTAAAAAGGGCATTGGCATACGTGTGATAGAACCAGAGTGCGTGGATAGGTGTTTAAAGGAAAAGATGAAGTGTAAGAATACGCAAGTGATTAGATTTATAGAATGTATATAAATTTAGTATTGATTTTGTAGCTCTGTTAAATGTTATAACATGACTGTTTTTAATTATATGTTTTATATGCCTGACATACATTGCTGTGAAGTTCCTTATGGGATAATAAAGATTTGTTGTATTGTATTGTAGTCAACTTTTTTTAACAACATATAAAATGGAAGTCAAGGGGAAAGTGTTGATTAATCTTCAGCTTCTTGTAAAACTTAATTCAATAAATAAATACGCTGACAAAAACAGCAATTATTATTATTATTATTATAAACATTAACAAGATGAAACTATAGTACTGCCTTCAACACTGCACTAAAATTGTAAACAGAGGGTGAGTAACCAATTAAAACATGTGTACAGTGTACTGTTAACAACCAGTGAAAAGAACATGCTCACGATTCTAACACTAAAACTAGTATGACTATTGAAATGCCTAAACATATTTCAGGTCTGAAAGCCTAAGGCGCTAAGGAAATAGAGTCCTGACTACTATTATCATCATTACTAAACACACACGTGCAAATACAAAATCAAGTCCAAGAAATCCAGGATCACAAAAAAAAAAACAAAAAAAAACTACCCACACATATTCAGTACTCTCTCACTATCAAGCTCAGCACTGGAGTGCAATTTAGCTGTGGTGCTTTGTGGAGCCAAGGCGCTTTCCAGTGGATCTCTGCTTTTCAAAGCGCGCCTCCATTTCCTCCAGAACTCGCGGTGTGTAACGGACTACCAACTTTACTGATCCTGACTCCCCCCACAAGCAGCAATTCATAAAGTCACAAAACAGACAGTTTAGCAAGTGCAAAAGCAATGATACTTTAGTAGTAGAATAGGCAACTAGCTGTCAATGATTGTATTATGACAGTTGAAAGTAAGTAAGACTACTGACAGTCGTTATCTAAGCTTATAAGAAATAAAAATAAAATTAAAATAAAATGCATGCATATAAGATAAATTAGAGTTTGGAACTTGAAACATCTTTAAAACCCTCAAACTCTGAATACCACCATACAGTCAATAAATCAATCTAGGAGCTCATTAATAAATTATTATATCATCTATATTATATCTGCTCTGTGGGTTCGGGCATTAAATAGAATAGACCCAACGTTTCCCGGCGTATCGTAAGAGGCGACTAACAGGGGTTAGCAAGGCATCACTGGGCGAAAGTCTTCTACACAGAAGTCACCGGCCAGGGCGGAGGAACCTCACGTTACTACAGGTTCAACGACCATGTGCTCAGGGCCAAGGCGAGCCACACTGTATTCATGGATTTCGGCTGTGGCCAACAGCCTGGAGAGGATTGGGCACCGCCAGGTCTTTTTTGCCCAAGATACACTACATGATGACACAATCCACTAATTCCATTCCGGATCGGTCGTCGCCCGGCACAAGGACCGCGCCTTCCGTTGGCCACCAGGACGGAGGTGTTAAGTATGCTACTGATGGACAATTTAGCAAGATCCGCACGAGAAACAACATCGTCATAGGAACCTGGAATGTCAGGACCCTAATTGCGGAAGGGAAATTAGAAGAACTGGCCCACGAGTTGGACCACTATCGATGGAACGTTCGAGGCATCAGCGAACTGCGCTGGAAAGGCCTAGGTGAAACAACGATCGACAAAGGACACAAGCTCTATTTCAGCGGTAGAGATGACAGGCACGAACACGGCGTTGGATTCTTGGTCCACAAGAACATTCTAGCCACTGTCATGGGTTGCCGCCCAGTCTCCAGTAGACTCATTACCATCCGCCTGAGAGCAGCCCCTTTCAACATCACCATCATCCAGGTCTATGCCCCAACATCAGACTATGACGACAGCGAAGTGGAGGATTTTTATGAAAATCTACAGGCGGTCCTTGATCAAGTGCCGAAGAAGGACATAGTCATGGTGCAAGGCGACTGGAATGCCAAGGTTGGCCAAGATGCGCACCACAACTGGGGAGACACATGTGGACCCCACTGCAACAACGAGACAAATGACAGGGGTCTGAGACTCTTGGAGTTTGCCAGATACAACAATCTGGTACTGGCAAACACGCTTGGTCTCCACAAAAACTCCAGACGATGGACATGGCACAGTCCTGGCGGGGAGCATCACAACCAAATAGACTACATCATGGTCAAGAAACGCTTCAGATCAAGCATCAACATTGGCAGGACACGCACTTTTCCAGGAGCAGACATCGGAAGTGACCACGATCTTGTGATGATGTCTTTCCGGCTCCACTTGAAGAGAGTAAATACAGCAAAGTGCACTAGACTGAAGTTCGACCTGGACAAACTGCAAGACCCGGAGGTGGCAGAACTATTTCAGGCCACAATTGGAGGGAAATTTGCACCACTGCTCATTTTGGGAGTTGGTGAAGTAGATGTCAACACCATGACCACCACCTTCAACTCAGCTGTGACAGATGCCGCCACTGAGATCCTTGGCAAGCACCGACCAAAGAAGAAGCCGTGGATCACACCGGAACTTTTGGATCTGTGTGATAAACGAAGAGAGATGAAAAAGAAAAAGAACACCTCACAAGGAGCTGATGTCTACCGAAAAATCAACAATGACATCCGAAAAGGCATGCGCACAGCAAAGGAGAACTGGATAGAAGATCAATGCCAGGAAATAGAGAACAGTCTGAACAAGAACAACAGCAAGAAGGCCTACCAGACAGTGAAGCGGCTGACAAGTGTCAAACAGCCCAAAGTCTCCACGATCCAAAGCATGTCTGGCATATGCCTTACAGAAGAACAAGAAGTCTTGGACAGATGGACAGAGTACTGCTCTGACCTTTACAACCATACACCAAATGGAGACCCATCAGTTCTAGCATGTCCCGAGAACAGAGAAGAAGAAGAAATCCTCCCAATTCTCCGGGAAGAAGTTGAGGCAGCAGTGCAAGCGCTAAAGAAAGGGAAGTCAGCGGGAGTGGACAACATACCCGCGGAACTGCTACAAGCAGGAGGAGAAGCGATGATTGATGCCCTCACCATTATCTGTAACAAGATCTGGCAGAGTGGGGAGTGGCCTATACCATGGACCCAGTCGCTTTTCATCACTCTTCCCAAAAAAGGTAACCTTCAGGAGTGTGAAAATTACCGGACCATCAGCCTCATCAGCCATCCCAGCAAGGTCCTCCTGAAAATAATACTCAACAGGTTGAAACCCCAAGCTGAACAGATCATAGCTGAAGAACAAGCAGGATTCAGGGCAGGGCGAAGTACCACTGAGCAGATTTTCAACCTCAGAATAATCTGTGAGAAATACCTACAGCACCAACAACATCTATATCATGTGTTCATAGACTTCAAGAAGGCGTTTGACCGAGTCTGGCATGCAGCTCTATGGGCAACAATGAAAGTGTACAACATCAGCCCTAAAATTATTGAAGTCATCAAAAGCCTGTATGACAAGGCTACCAGTGCAGTCCTCCACAACAGCGCCATCGGGAACTGGTTCAGAACAATCGGTGTGCGTTAAGGATGCCTACTCTCTCCAACACTCTTCAACATCTTCCTAGAGCGCATCATGTCAGATGCTCTTGCAGACCATGAAGGCACAGTCAGCATAGGGGGTAGAGCAATCTCCAATCTTCGTTTTGCAGATGACATTGATGGATTGGCTGGAGAGGAACAAGAACTTGAACAGCTGGTACAGAGGCTTGACACCACCTCCAGAGCCTATGGAATGGAAATAAGTGCAGAGAAGACCAAAATGATGACCAACAACACCAATGGCATCAACACGGACATCAAAGTCCAAGGCCAATCCCTCAACACAGTGCATAGCTTCAAATATTTAGGAGCCATTGTATCAGACAATGGGTCCCGACAGGAAGTCCTCTCCAGGATCGCACAAACAACTGCTGCCCTGACAAGGTTGAAGCCCATTTGGAAAGACAGGACCATCAGTCTACATTCCAAAGTAAGACTGCTTCGCTCCCTTGTCATCTCCATCTTCCTATATGCTTGCGAAGCATGGACCCTCACAGCAGATCTCCAACGAAGAATACAAAGCATGGAGATGAGGTGCTACATAAGACTTCTGGGCATTTCCTATACCCAACACATCACCAACGACGAAGTCCGACAGACCATCACACAAGCCATTGGACAACACGATGACCTGCTAACAGTGGTGAAGAAACGGAAACTCCGATGGTATGGCCACGTCACCAGATCATCAGGCCTTTCAAAGACTATTCTGCAAGGCACAGTGCAAGGAGGTAGAAGAAGAGGGAGACCGAAAAAGAGGTGGGAGGACAACATTCGAGAATGGACTGGTTTGACACTGAGTGAAGCCATCAGGGCTGCTGAGGACAGAGAAAGATGGAGTATGTTGGTTAAACGATCATCTGTGGTGCCCCTACGACCTTCGGGTTACGGGACAGGATAGGATAGGATAGGGATAGGATCATCTTGAGAAAAAAACAAATCAATTGATTATAATAAAATTAAACAGTGAGAGCTACAGAGTTAAACCGACAGCTAAGAAATAATTTGTAACATTAAAAGCTTCAGAATTCAGAAATTGTAAAAATTGAATACATAAACTTCAAGATAAGTTGCACAACAATAAGTTTTGAATTCTAAAAACACGTTTCTTAATAAGGAGCAAAATAAGCAAGTAAAAACATAACACCACGTACCGGATGCTTGCTTCAAAAGTGAAACTGCTTTCTCATGAGATTCTCCTTCCACAGACTGGAACAGAAAAAGACATCGGAGTAACCGGTTGCCCATCCCAAAGCAAACTCTCACATAATAACGCAAGGAATATTGCACAGCCATAAAAGCTCCAATTCAAAGGCTTTGAACATTTACTTTAGGTGAAAAGGCCTTTAACCTAAATTTGGCTTTGTTTTACACTAAACAATGATAAAGTGGGCTTTCGTTACTCAAACCAACCATTAAAGTTTAAATTTTCCATTTTGGTTCTGACAGGGAGTTATTTTCTCTGATTAATGGTACATTGAATACCATAGCTGTGTAACCTTTGACCCTATTTGTGAGTGAACCCTGTGGCTTAAAGTGGACGTCTTTTGTGTCTTGGGTAAGGTAGAGGTCTAATTTATCAACCTAAACCAAAAAAAAACTTACAAGCAATTGTTTTTGCAGGTTCTGTGTCCTACCGATTTTGGTAGCTGCTATTTTTAGTTTCAGAATGTTGGCTGGATAGCCAATTGTTGTTGCTATTCATAGGTATAAAAACTAATAAATGTATTCATTAAAAAAATAAGTACACTTTTGAAACGAGTTTTTTGGGGGGAGAGGTGGGGGATTAAAGCTTTTTTTTTTTAGTAGTGCAACGTTCACTGTGAATTTTAAAAAAATCTGTTGAGGAAGGGGGCATGATCAAAGTAGGTCTAGTTGAGAATGAAGAAAGAGAAAGTGGGGCAGGAGTCCATTTGAAGATCTATATGACCACAAACGGATACAACTACTACCCCAGTGGCCATAAAGACAATCCGCTTGATTTTTAATCAGCACAAATGAATTGTTTTTGACATACATTAAAAATGATAACAGCAGATTTCACCAAAAAGTGGAGAATTCCGCCCCCTGATGATATCAGTAAACATATATATTCAAATTAAACAGATTACAACCACTGAATCACACTTGCACATACTCAATATACTAAGCAGAGACTGTATAAAGACTTTATATAATAAAAATCACTTACCACTCCATTCACAGAAAGCAGCTGGTCCCCTTTCTTCAGACAATTCAGTCTCATGGCTACACCGCCGGGGATGATGCGGGAGATGTAGATAGGAGAGTTCTGCTCCTTTCCACCCATGACGTTGAAACCGAGGCCTTCATCTGTCTTGGGTAGCTCAACAACTCGTGGGTGTTCATGACCCTCGCTAGCAGCAAAGGCTGCCACAGTTGCCTGTGAAGGAGACAAAGCAGCTACATGCCTGAGAATAAACTACTGTCTAAATAGTAAACAGTGCAAGTAGAACTTTAAACCTTTCTTGAACACTGGATTTTATTTACTAGGATAAAAAGATTCTGAAAAATGATCTTACACTACAGCCTGCCCTTATAAAATGAATGTTTATACAGACACAATACAAGAGGAGTCATGCTAGAGCTATCAGTATTGCATCCCTGAGACTTTCATGGGACACCATAATAACTGATGGTACTTGCTTTATTTTAAAGAATGGTAAACTAGCTATGTAGCGGTTCTATTACAACGGTAAATCAGTGTTCTCAGAAGCTCGTCAGGATCGTGAGAACTGGTTAAAAAAGATACAAACAGAACTGAAAGCACATAAAGCTGCACAATTCCTTGTAAGAGGTAATAAAGATTTATTGAATTGGATTGAATTAAACTAAAAAATGGTTGTAGTCATTTCTATTTTGGGGTAAACAAAGATGTGTTTTATTGCTTTGGAATTTGCATTGTACAGGGTGGGGAACAACTCATTGAGAAAAACTCTGAAAAGGCCGGGGTCCAGGGACCGCCTAGGCCCCGGCGGGGTCAAGGGGCAGGGCCCTTGTAGGGGGTTCAGGGGGGCAAAATGTGCACGTTTTTAAGCCATACCAAGAGTGGCATAGTAACAGTGCAGTAAATGTATAGTGAACTGAACCAACCAAATATAGCTCAGCTCCTTGTTGCAAAAGATGCATCGAGCTGTGCCACTCCTATCTATTTTCCGAAAGCAGTCACCGATTCGCTGGTCCTCGTCCTCAATTTTTGTTGTTTTGTTAATCCACTCCCACTTCCATTTATTGGCAATGGTCCCCTCTTAAAAAATATCCCCGCGCTGAACTATTCTGGACACACACGCCATGATAACAGCCGAAAACGCGTTCAACACCATTTCGCCCGCTCTAAGCAAGTCGCGTTTATGTGGTCGTAAGAATCAACAAGAGCGGGCGGGGAGATGTTGCACGCATTCAGTTCTAGCGGGCCCGTTCTAGTAATGAGAAAGTAAAAGGTGGACACGGATGGGTACTTGTAATAATAGGTCTACTGGATTCGGAAACGGACAAATTTTTTTCCCTCTGAACTCTTTTTTTTTCCCTCTGAAATGGCTGCCGATTTTCTCTGAAATCAGCGGATCCGAGGAGAGTTCCCCACCCTGATTGTAATAACTAACACCAAAGATCTATACAAATTATTCAACGTTAAGCCCATGCGTACCTTTGCTGTAGCATTAGCTCGCACCTCTGGGCTGCCACTGATGTCTACAGTTTCATAAATATTTTCATACACTTCCCTCACAGCATGAAGAAAATCGCTCTGCAGAATGCGTTGTAATGCCTGTAATTTTGGTGTTGGAAAATCACCACCTGCAAAATAATTAGACCCAGCTTCACATTTGCTTGCTATAGATATTGTATTTATGAGAATCAACTCTGCTTGCTTCATGAGCTCAAAGTCAAATGTATGCGTATACATATACATTCATATTGAAGCTGGAACTGTCTTATTGAGTTATTCTTTGGTTTAACTTTAAGCAGCCAATGTCAATCTGTTGAAGAATCTTGCTACACTGAATGGTGGCTGATGATCCGGTTAGAGTATACGGTATAGTCATTGGTAATTTGAGATTGGCAGACTGAATGCAAGGGTTTCAGGTTCTGTGGAGGTGGGGTGGGGTTTTATTGGTTGAGCTGCAATCTAGAACAATGTCAATATTATTGCAGAGGCAACTTCTGCCCAAGAGAAGCACTAGCAAATATGTAATTAAAAAAAAAATTAATACAGTCAGTTTTGCGCAGTTAGCTCAGCTGTGTAAGTTATGTACCGAATGTAAGGCGATTAAAAGGCAGCCTGTACAGACAGTGGTCCAAACGCTGTTAACGGCCTGGAGATTAAAAAAAAAAAAAAAAAACACACACACACAAAACTTGAGACACTGCGCTCCTAATTATTCGGATCAGAGTATAAACTGAGGTCTAATCTGTGCATGCACACATTCCACTGCATGGACTTTAAGAGTGAGTGCTGGCTACACAAATGCACCCAGCATGCACTAGGTCCCTTCTCCCCATCCCTGGTCTCCCAGGGTTGTGCTCAGGGGTGTGGGTGTCAGACTACGCGCCCAGAGGCAGCAAGTGGGTGCCTCAGGTGGCTTGAGTTAGATCCTCTATTGGCCAGCGCCTTGAGTGGCTATTGAGCTGAAAAAGCGCTGTGTAAAAGTGATTAAATAAATAAATATATAATACACAATGTACTGATGCTGGAACTGCCAAAACGTGGTGTCGGTCGATCGGGCCTTGAAAAGTTTGTTGTTGTTTTTCAACCAGTAAGACTGTCTGAAAAGGCTTATTTGGTGCTCACTGTTCCACCATTAAAAGCATTCAAACAGATTTTGAAAAAATTAAATCATTATATAAAACATCAGACTTACATTTCTGCAGAATATCCAGAAGCTCTATCGCTCTCTTGATATCTAAAACAGAAAACAAAACAATGATTTTGGAATACACTGATGTCAATATTCCACAAAATAACATAAAAAGTCTTCGCTAAGTGAACACAGATCCTGAGATAGGGAAAGATGACCAAACATGCTGATAAGTGATAACTGGTTGAATCACAATCAAGCATACCAATGTGTGCCCAGGCTACTCCTTTAGATGAGAATAAAATTTAGGTCTAGTCTATGCATGCATGAATTCCATCCCATGGACGTAAAACTAAAGATCCTCATGCTCGTTGGCTCATATGTAATACTAGATGGGCGAGTGCCAGATCTGTACAAAAACATACATAACAAGCACTAGACCATATTAGCCTTTGTCACTGTTCTGCAGCTGCCATGTTTATGCCGAGATAACTGAAATTATGCAAACTCCAAATACATTCTGAATTTGTGTGCACGGCGGACTCCAAAATGAACACTAAATAATATGTTTAACTATAATAGAATCATTCGCACAGAAACTTCTTCATACGGAATGCTAAACTGACTTTTCCCAAAAAGACCTGGAGGTTATAGCTAGGGATTTATATTATTGAATACAGGTAGTTTCGGCGACGAGCCGTTTCGGCGATGCAGTTGGTTGTTTCGGCGTGTGGTCGTTTCGGCGTGTGGTCGTTTCGGCGTTGGTCGTTTCGGCGGCAGTTCAATTGGGCAATAGTTTGTTCTAGACCTGCTTTGGAACTTTTAAGTTTTTGGGTCTTGACTCGGGATTAAGTTCTTGATTAGATACGAATCTGCGGACTCTACGCCTCTGCGGAAGATCGTAAAAACTGCTACTTCCTGTTTTGCGGTAGTAGTCGGAACATGTGGGGGATTTTTTAGAAGTGGGGGGGGGGGGGGGGGGGGGGGGGGGCGGTAAGGAGGAGGGGTTAGGGTTGAGTGACCGTTGACAAGTCAATGCTTATTGCATAGTTAGTTATTATTTATTTTATATGTTTGTGTGAGTGATTTTTTTTGGGCGTTTCGGCGGCTGGCCCTTTCGGCGGTAGACCTATGTTTCGGCGGTGTCGCCGAAAAAATTACCGCCGAAACGACCTGCTACCATATTATTTACGTTGTGTACACTCAACTGTACAGCGCTCTCGGTGAATTCAGCAACACATTACACAGTAACATGTACATCACAGACGTATCGTATTACTGCCGGTCCCCATTCCCCACAAAAATACAACAACAACATCCGTGCGAATACATCGAACGATTCTTTCTCAAAGGTCACAACTTGAAGAAAGGGGTCTTGCAAACCTTGCTCAAGAGTAAGTGGTTCACTAACAGTTGCCATTTTGAATGCAATGATACTTCCGCATAGGCTAGCAGAAACTAACTAAAATATATTATATACAATATAAAAATAATAATATGAATCCAAAGTAATATTTGAACATGAAAAGTAACATATACATTTTATCTCACTAATAAAAAAATAAAACGTTGGGAAATAATCCAATCGCCCGTAATATGTATATAACCACTTCCGCCAGAAGATGCACTTCCGTACTATACTACTAATAGAGAGAAGTAGAAATGCTGATGACTAGATTTTCTTAAAAAGTGAAAATATTTCGCGTTAACAGACCAGAAAAGCCATTATATTGTGAATAAGTATTAAAATGGTTCCAAAGGATGGAGAGCAAGTGTATGAAGTCGTGCTTGTTGTTGAAAATACGGCAAATCTTGTGCCATATTTTGATGGTTTGATGCAGTCCTACGTAACCCCAACACTTGAGTAAGTAGTGAAAATCAATTATTAGATTGCAAACCTCGCATTTATTTATTGTTAGAAGCACACACAAACACACACACACAGTAAATGAATAAACACACTCACGCGCATGCACACAGGCGAGTTATGACTGCAGATTGGTTGCATTCATTTCAGTCGGTAGAACAAAATAATGACTAAGAGAGGAATATTCAATATGGCTAAAGGACCTATAGATCCTATCCTATCCTATCCCATAACTCGGAGGTCGTAGGGGCACCTCAGATGTTTGTTTAACCAGCGTACTCCATCTTTCCATGTCCTCAACAACCCTGATTGTTTCGCTCAGTCAGTCAGTGTCAAACCAGTCCATTCTCGAATGTTGTCCTCCCACCTCTTTTTCGGTTTCCCTCTTCTTCTACCTCCTTGCACTGTGCCTTGCAGGAGGGTCTTTGCAAAACCTGGTGACGTGGCCATACCATCGGAGTTTCCGTTTTTTCACCACTGGGCTCAGGTCATCGTGTTGTCCAATGGCTTGTGTGATGATCTGTCGGACTTCGTTGTTGGTGATGTGCTGGGTATAGGAAATGCCCAGAAGTCTTCTGTAGCACCTCATCTCCATGCATTGTATTCTTCGTTGGAGATCTGCTGTGAAGGTCCATGTTTCGCAAGCATATATAGGAAGATGGTGATGACAAGGGAGCGCAGCAGCCTTACCTTGGAATGTAGACTGATGGTCCTGTCTTTACAAATTGGCTTCAACCTCACCAGGGCAGCAGTTGTTTGTGCGATCCTGGAGAGGACTTCCTGTCGGGACCCATTATCTGATACAATGGCTCCTAAATATTTGAAGCTATGCACTGTGTTGAGGGATTGGCCTTAGACTTTGATGTCCGTGTTGATGCCATTGGTGTTGTTGGTCATCATTTTGGTCTTCTCTGCACTTATTTCCATTCCATAGGCTCTGGAGGTGGTGTCAAGCCTCTGTACCAGCTGTTCAAGTTCTTGTTCCTCTCCATCCAATCCATCAATGTCATCCGCAAAACGAAGGTTGGAGATTGCTCTTTCCCCTGTGCCTTCGTGGTCTGCAAGGGCCAATGGCTGATCTGACATGATGCGCTCTAGGAAGATGTTGAAGAGTGTTGGAGATAGTAGGCATCCTTGACGCACACCGATTGTAGTTCTGAACCAGTTTCCGATGGTGCTGTTGTGGAGGACTGCACTGGTAGCCTTGTGATACAGGCTTTTGATGACTTCAATAATTTTAGGGCTGATGTTGTACACGGCCAAAGGACATTTAAACTAAAATTAATCTTCCGATTTTTAAGTATTTCCCTCTTTTTTTTTAACAATGTGTGTGTTAGAGAGTCATTATTTTACTGTTGATAGATCATGAGTTTTCCTCATTCTGTTTTATAAATTTCTTTTGTATAAACTTGTAAGCACCTAGAACTAAGTCTAGATTAGGCGCATACATAATAATAATGATAATATAATGTGGACTAGTAAGTAGGCTTAGCCATTTTGATCAGTAAAATTGTTGAAGTTCTATCACAGTTTGATGCTGAAGTTGTGGCAATTATCAGAATTAGCGCCCCATACTCATTCACTGCTTAATCCTTCCCTTACCAAATGCTCACAGGCGAGTAGAGATGCTATCATGCCAAATATGCGCTGGCGTGTAATGGTGTATGGACGAGATTATACCAAATACTCCTCGACGCTTAGTGTTGTTAGCAGTATATTTCAAGGCAACCCCTGAGGAATTCTATGATGAAAGATAGGATACCCCCTGTTATACCTCATTGGAAAGCCCAGATTTCTGCCTGGTCATTAGGTTTTGTAATCCTGCTTCTGATTGGCTGTCAAAAGGACCCCACAAAAATGGTAAGTTGCGAGACTTCTGAATGGCCCCATCCAAATATCGCGGAATTCCCCAGCATTGTTGCACTTGCAGCGATGGCTACCTTGATTTGGTGGAGAAATAAACTAGTGAAGGTAAAACTAAAAGAAGATTAGAAGGCTGCATGAGTGTAATCATACAACACATTGACTGAAATTGTGACAATTAAGACAAACTTTTGTGTTGAAAGTGACTGGACGAAGCTTTCATCAAGCTTTGTTGATGCAATTTCAGGATCTTTAAAGGTCGAATTCTCAGCTGTTATAGCAAAATTAACTTTACAAAAAAAGGATCTTTAGTTTAAAGGTCGAATTCTCAGCTGTTATAGCAAAATTAACTTGACAAAAAGATTTATATCGTGCATTTCTTGCATCAAGAAAGATTCTTTGACAAGTTATGTTAATAAAACTCAAGTGCAGGTCTCATTAAAGATCGTTGAGGTGCTCTGCACCAACTTTCATTTTCAAATGTATGCAAACTGGGAAGTTTTCAAGCACGAGAAAAAAATAGCATAACTAATCATAAGCATAATATTTTTCAATACTGTTTTTTTGGGGTAATAGAAATAAAAATGATTTCTTAATAATTGGTATGCAGATACACTGCAGTTAAAAAAAAAAAATGTGTTGGTGATAAATGTTGATGAAATTTAGTTGCTTGTATGGCTATCTGAATATATTCAAGTTCTGCAATAGAATTCCTTTTGTAAAAATAGGTTTATTGTTTCCTGCTCTCTACAACGCTCTTCAGCCTCTTCCTCTTTCTTCACGAGGGCTTAGTAAGCATAGGAGGTAGAGTAGTCTCCAGCCTTCGTTTTGCGGATGACATTGATAGAATGGCTGGAGAGGTACAAGAACTTGAACAGCTGGTGCGGAGGCTTGACACCACCTCCGGAGCCTATGGAATGGAAATGGGTGCAGAGGGGGGACCAGAGTGATGACCGGCAACACCGGTGGCATCAACGCGGCATCGAGGTCCAGGGCCAGTCCCTCAACATAGTGCATGGCTTCAAATATTTTGGAGCCACTGTGTCAGACTGGGTCCTGGCGGGAAGTCCTCTCCTGGATCGCACAAACAACTGGTGCCCTGGCAAGCTGAGGCCAATTTGGAAAGACAGGACCATCAGCCCGCATTCCAAGATGGGACTGCTGCGCTCCCTTGTCGTCTCCATCTTTCTATGGCGACTATGCGCTAACGAGGCATGGACCCTCGTGGCAGATCTGCAGCGGCAGCGCAGAGTACAAAGCATGGGGATGGGGGTGCTGCGGAGGACTTCTGGGTATTTCCTGTGCCCAGCGCGTCACCTGTGACGAGGACCAACAGGCCATCACACAGGCCATTGGACAACGCGGTGACCTGCTCACAGTGGGGAAGAAACGGAAACCCCGATGGTGTGGCCACATCAGCAGGTCTTGCAAAGACCATCCTGTAAGGCACAGTGCAAGGAGGTAGAAGAAGAGGGAGACCGAAAAAGAGGTGGGAGAACAAAATTCGAGAATGGACTGGATTGACACTGAGCGAAACCATCAGGGTTGCTGAGGACAGAGAAAGATGGATTACGTTGGTTAAACGATCATCTGTGGTGGCCCTACGACCTCCGAGTTACGGGATAGGATAGGTTTCCTACTTACATATATATATAATGTAGGAGTCACATATTAGTGAATAACTCTTTCTCTTCTAAACACACCCGTTTATAGTTTTCATACTTTCTTTCAAGATCAACTTCAAGTGACAATAACAAACATTTTTGCAGCAATCATAGCCACTTCAAATCACCTGACTATACCCTTAGTTTTCACAGTGAGTTTGTGAATAGTAGCCTGTTGGATAGGCCTTCAATATAAGATAATGGTTAAAGCATTATATATTCCACAGAAAATATACCGAAAGAATTTAATTCGATAGGGTTAGGCTTTGGGTTAGCTGATTCTACTTTCTAGCCTTAACTCTAAATCTAATCACTCTTCTTGTTCTTTGATGACATGATTTTTGACGGGGAAATGATCTGTTGTTTCATTATTCTGCATGAATGTTAAGATCATATCTGTTGCTTAAAAATATTTAATGTTTACATTATCTAAACATTGTCTTTGTGATATGCTTGCAGGTTTTTCAACAATGGCCCTCCAGATCCTATTGATTATGGGATTGATGTAAGTAGAACATCTCTGTGTCACCTAACTTTTATCAGTTATTCACACTTTTCTGCTATCCTATGCACCAACGGGAATCCCCTCAATGAAACATACTTCCGTTTTTTTTCTCCGCGTGTTTTAGTGAGTTATTTCCAAATATTCAAGAATAATAACATGTGTCACTGGCCACCTGTATCGTACCCTCACATATTTTTTATTTTTTTTTGCTGCAGTTTATTATCCCTTTCTATCGCCAGTGGCGCGCCTAAACCCTACCTACCTAACATTATTTGTGAATTTTTGAAAAATATTCGGAAAAACATAACGCCCAGATGCTGGCTCGAACCCACACCTGTCAGGCTCCATTGGTTTCTGGCTTGTGGACAAGGCAAGTTAGTCCCGCCTTAGCCCACTTGGCCACAACGCTCGCCTAACATAGTCAGTTACTTCGTGTTTTGTGAAGGTTGCGACGGCGAAGCTATGGAAAACTACAAGAGTCTTTAGGTCCTGTTTCACTTTCTGTCGATGATCGACGCACCTCCGAAGTCGCCACAAACACAGGCCTCTACGATTGTTTTTTGCATCCTTTCACTGAGCATGTACTTCCTCCACCGTTTTTATACTTATCCCACTCGTTTTGTAACAATCGCCGTTTTCGGCAATTTGCCATATTTAAAAGTCACGCATCAAGCTTTGATAAAAGCAAAACAAGCTAGACCGGAACTTGGTTTCATGCTAACCTCGTTTTAATTTATAATGGCGATACCCACGAGTTTTTATGAGAGGTGCCGGAAAGTTGTGAATAGCTAAGAGTAACAACATTTGTTCAGTTCTGTTTTCCATTTCTTTTAATAAACTATAACTTAAATGTGCACAAACCCCCCGTGGATGTGCCGGGGGTTTCAGTATAAATAGTATCCTTTATTTAGTGCTTTAAATTCCCACTGTCGCTGTCTTTTTTCTTTGTTCTTTCTCATTCATACTCTGTTCTATCAATCTACTATACTATCTTCTTCCTCACTAGACCAGTCACCTACCTTTTTTCTTGAAAACTCTTCTGGGACAAAACTCCTCATTTGTGTGTAAGGTCTGTTGGATCAGATTGGAAATAATGGACGCTTTCTGCCAGGTGGTCACTGGGGCTTCCTATACTGTTATTATTTGGCAATGTAGGCATTTTATATGTATGTGTTTTGTTGATATTTTATAATGATGTATATATAGCGAGCGTTGTGGCCAAGTGGGCTAAGGCGGGACTAACTTGCCTTGTCCACAAGCCAGAAACCAATGGCGCCTGACAGGTGTGGGTTCGAGCCAGCATCTGGGCGTTATGTTTCTCCGAATATTATTTACTTTCGACTCGGGCAATGTCTTGGGGGTTTTCTCCGGGTACTCCGGTTTGCTCCCCCAGCAAAAATTTCAAAAATTCACAAATAATGTTAGGTAGGTTGGGTTTGGGCGCGCCACTGGCTGCGACTACGCCTTCCCCGGGGGAGGCGGCCCAGAAATTCCCAATAGAAAAAAATAATAAACTGCAGCAAAATAGAAAATCTTTTTTTTTTCTATTTTGCTTTTGTAAAAGGGAGTTTGATAAATTAGAGTATAGCCTCAGTGTCCCCTGCGTGGGATGTCTTTATTGTAAAGTGACCCGCTGGTGGTGTGCCATCAGTGTTTCCACTAGGGTTGTTTCGGCAGATTTTTTATGCGGATCAGGGGCGAGTCCTCTTTCAGCGAAGTTGTGTTCTTGATTTTGTGTTCTTAATTTGGCTATACTGGTCTTGATTTGGCTCAGAAGAGTCCACTGGACCTAAAGCAATAATCTTGTAATGTAA
The DNA here is from genome assembly GCA_036898135.1 of Oncomelania hupensis. NCBI lineage: Eukaryota > Metazoa > Mollusca > Gastropoda > Littorinimorpha > Pomatiopsidae > Oncomelania > Oncomelania hupensis. Next base: position 32,739,390 of record CM072517.1, on the reverse strand, counting down.
TGTAATGTGCACAAAATATGATTTCCTTTTGGTTACTCTTGTCGGAATATTGCATTCTTAAGATTTGTCACTGTTCCAGTACTGCTGCTCACTATACGATGTTGTGACTTTCCATGCTGCTGATGTTGCTCCTGCACCTGCTGCCACTTGTACCCGACCAACCAACAGCATCCATGAAGTCCAGAAATACTTGGAAAGCATGGAGTATGTCTTTTGATAACAATTTCAACAAGTATTATTTTAAAGAATAGATAAGACAGTAGAAGAGGAATAAAAAGAAGAAATGTAAGCAATAGCAATTAATTGACAAACTGAAACAAAAACAGTTTGCTATGCAGCTTACTCAATTGCTGACTCCATAACTATCCATAACAGTTGATAATTACCTGACTGTTGTTGTTATGCTAGGGGAGTATCCTCACATTTTGGATTAATTGTTGATTGATGGGTTACATAAACTCTCTCTCTCTCTCTTTTCTTTCCCGCTGTCTCTCCCCCTCTCCGTCTCAATTCATGTTTTATTGAGTGTGTGTTGTCTGCTTGTTCATCAGTTTTATGTGTACTTTTTATGTGCTGCAGCATTGACCAAATGTATTTCTTGTGAGTTCACTTGGCAGTAAAATATATTTTTATCCTTGTAAAAGAAATTGTACATCCTGTTATGATGATTGTACTCATAACTGAAGTTTGCAGTACGTTCGGGAATAGCAGATTTCTAAAAAAATTTATTTCTTTTCATTTCTTACGCTTGCTTTGGGAAACAAAATAAAAAAGAAAAAATTTTAAACACACTGTAGACTGCATTGTGTTCCTATGCAAAAATGTGAAGTAAACTGATTCAGCATTTCAAAAGATACATGACACAAACCCAGCTACTGAGCTAGCCACCCACTGAATACAGTTACTAAATTATATTTAGAGATATTGTTATTGCTTCAAATTTATTTAGTCTTGTCCAGATGCAGTTTTCCAATATTTTGCAAAACATTTTGAGGAGATAACTGCAAGTTGATGGCTAGTTTTAGTTTTAGTCCTCTTTGCAGCATATTCCTTAAAGAAAGGGAGAGAGAGAGAGAGAGAGAGAGAGAGAGAGAGAGAGAGAGAGAGAGAGAGAGAGAGAGAGAGAGAGAGAGAGAGAGAGAGAGAGAGAGAGAGAGAGAGAGAGATTGGTTGAATTGTCTTGCACTACAGTGAACTACAAAAAAAAAAAGTTTTTTTTTTTCTTCTAACTGATGTTTTTTGTGTGTGTTTGATTCAGATTGATCGGCGGAGCAGGACAAGGCAGCAGCCATATTGCAGAGGGCTTGAGCACGGCTCTACAGGTTTTTGATGACTTCAAGAGAGTCAGGCATTCTGGGTCAGTATTGGTACACTATTTTTCTTTCTTTCTTCCTTCCCTCCTCCTCCTTTTATTCTCATTTTTCTTCTTTTCTTCCTCTGCATCTTCTTTCTGTCTTTCCTCACCTCCATATTGAACAGACTGTGCTGTTGACAGCTGTTTTTCTTTAGTTAAATGAAAGCAGATGAAGACTTTGCAAGTAAGGCTTTAAACCAGAGCTGATCCATATAAAAAAACTGAAAGCACTTGTCCATTCACCAATTGTGTGTAAGAAAATCATGTGGATGACATAAGCCTTTGTGATGTTTAGTGTTCTTGATCAATGTTTCAACCATTCTGGCTCCAGCTCCTATTGAAATATCTCACTCTCCCAGTGGCCGACTTTTGTCTTACCCGTCCCGTCCTTTTTTCAAAGTCTCAGTCTCATTTGCAGACAAATTTCAATTTCATTTTGTGCGAATATTGTGAATGAGCTAAGTCCAAGTGTTAGTGGACTTCCAGTGATCGTCCTAGGGATTTGCAAAACCGGTACGACATCACAGTAAACAAACCCACTCGAACGCAAACCGGTAGGACAGTCACAGAAACCGGTATGACCCATAGCAAAGCTTAATAATGCGTCACTATTTTTGCCACCGAAAATCTGCCGACGAATGCAGTGATTAATTTATTGCTCACCGTAAAGCCTACTAACTATGAATGAAACGATGTTTGCCAAAAATAAAAGTAAATAACAGGCCTTTCATACCTATTTCCGTCGCGGAGTCATAATCAGCGTGGCTGGCTGGCTGGTTCTCTCTCTCTCTCTCTCTCTCTCTCTCTCTCTCTCTCTCTCTCTCTCTCTCTCTCTCTCTCCCTCTCTCTCTCTCTCTCTCTCTCTCTAGTGAGGGTAAGGGAGAGGAAAAGGAGGGGGGGTGGTTGCCTAACCTTGTTTAAAGATAATGATGAAGATGTTGGTGTGATTGTGTGTGCATGTGTGTGAGTGCATGTGTGTGTGATTTCTATGATTTCCAAGTTAATGTTAAAGGTTATTTACTACGTTAGTTTGTTAAGGGACAGATTGGAAGATTAGACTTCTTATTAGTCTAAAATCTTTATCCCTAATAAAAAAGTTTCAAAGTTTCAAAGTTTCTCTCTTTTTCTCTCTTCATTTCTCTTGTTTTTCTTTCTCTTTTCCTTTATTTTTGAAACCAGTCAAACAAAATAAGAACCGGTAGGCTCTACCGGCTACTGATTTTTCAACCGGTATTTTCTCAAACCAGTAAAATACCGGTAATTTCCGGTTAAATCCATCCCTGGACTACTGACATTGATTGGAGCACTAATCCTGTGGATAAGTTACAAGTTGTTTACCTTTCAGTACCCTTGACTACTGCTTGCTTTTGCAGAGTGTCATCAGTTCGTCACTGTATCCTAATCTGCAACTCACCTCCTTACCAGATGGCAGCTGAGGAGAGCAAAGATTATAGTGGCTATAACAGTGAACAGCTTGCCAGCATGATGGGGAAGGTGTGTGATATTATTTGCCATTTCTCCTTTTTGAATCACATGAGTGGAACAATGTGAGTCCATTTATTCCCCTCCCGCACCCCCATACAATTTTTGGGGCAGATTGCAAATCTGTGCAAGATGAATCCTAAAAAGTCCTCAATTGACATTTTAAAAACAATGGTCACTGTCCATCTGCCGTTTGTGCAAAACTTGTAAGTGGCTTTATATTTCGAAACCTATATCAACTATCACAACCAAACTTGGTAAGATGGCATATATCCATGAGACCTTAAAAATTATGAATTAAGACTTCACTTCAAGGTCAAGGTCACAGGGTCAACAATTTCACTTTTTTCCTAAGTTATTAATGTTGAACTTATGATTCTTTGATGCACAGCAGACCTTGTTTCCTTCAAGAGCTGCTTAAAAACGTACTTGTTCCGCAAGGCGTTTTCTGTGTAAATAGTAAGAACAGTAATAATACTTTCTGAATGATGTTGTACGTTATGTAGTGCGAATGTTGTGATGATGCGTACGAACGATGTGTGTAAGCTCACTGAGTTGTTATTCTAATGAAAAATGTGTTGTATAAATGCAATTTATTATTATTATTATTATTATTATTATTATTATTATTATTATGTTAATGAGACACATATATTTTGAAAATTTGGTCAACCTTGCTCCAAGGTCAAGGTTACTGGAGCTGTTCAAATTGGTTTATATGGGTACTTTGAAGTGATCTTGATCCTAAACTATGAGAGATCCAAACTTGTATTTAGAGATATTAAATTGATCGTTCAGATATGTGATGTTGCGTTTTTGCGTTCATCTTGAAGGCCAATGTCATTTTCGGCCTTACAAAAACATTATAAAATTTCTGATTGTACTGTGGAATGGCACTATTTTTAACCTATAGCATTTGTTTTTTTGATCATACACAAGCATCACAAGTCACATGAAGGTCATGGTAATTCCAAGGTCAAGGACACTTAAGGTCAAGGTCATCCCAAGGTCACTGTTATTTTGTGTGCATAATACAACTTTTGATGTAGTTTACAGAGGTGCCTACCTTCGCCCTATTGTATATTTTTATGCATTTCCGGTCCCAAATAAGAGAATACAATTTGTCAGCTCATAAATGTGCATTTTTGCTATTATCAAATATGATTGTTAGTTTCTACAATTTTGTTAATGAAATTTCAGTCCAGTCCACTATTTTCCTCTCTACCTATTCTCGGTGCTAATGCGTGAACAAGAAATCAGGTGCGCGAGATGTGCTTTGTGACTAGGGGAAAATGTCATTAAAAAAACATGGGCATTACATAAAATACACATTTTAATGCAGTCAGTCATTACACAAAATGGCCTCATGGGAGTAGGCACCTCTGAATTTATTTGATTGTACATGAGTGTATTTGAAGATGGAGGTCAGGGTCATCTCAAGGTCAAGAGTAACGAAGATCAAAATTGGTTTTGTTTTGCATTTTGATGCCATTGTTCCGTTTTTCTTTTTTGGGTGCTCATTTTCATGTAGAATATTACAAGTTATATAAGGAGCATGTGAGTCATATTACAAGTTATATAAGGAGCATGTGAGTCATATGGGCTTTGCCCTTCTTAGTTCTACTTCTAGTTTGTTGTGTTGTTTGTGTTTGGATGTGTGTGTACTTGTGTATGTGTTTGTGAATGTATGATGTGTGCATGTGTTTACAAGAACACATGAGTATTAGGGCTTGAGCAGGCATGTGTGTGTGTACCTGTGGCGGATTTGTTTTAATTGGTAGTGGTAATGATGGCTCCAGGTTTTTGTGAGAATAGACTGCAGTAGATTTTAGAGGAATTCTAAGAATTAAGGTGAAATGTACCTGAATTCAGTGATGTGTTTCTCATTAATGCATAATTCTCTTTGTTCAGGAATTCCCAGTTGATATTTTTAGAGTTCTCGGTAGGAAGTACTTGTTCAGGAAATTCACAATTCTTCCTAATTGTTTAGTGATTGTCTGTCTCCAAGCTAAATTGCTTTTTTTAATTGGCCTGGGTGTGGAGTCATATGGTCATTGTGATATGAATCTATTGTTAGTAACTGAGTATGATCCTCAAAGATCAAATACTTCCATTTAGATGCTGTCAAAACTTATTTAAGTGCTGCTGCTGAGCTAATATTTTGTGTTAGTGTTTGGTTAAAAACTGTGTTGTATTTTATATTATAGTGTTGTATCTTATTTGAAGCAAAAATCAAAATTGTTGAAATGAGAAATCCTGTGCCAATCTCAAAGTCATCATTTGGAAAGTGTCAGTGTGATTATATCAGCAACATATATTAGTTTAACTAGCATTGAGGGTTCTCTCATCATTTACACCTGAGCAGCGCAGTAAGTATTTAAGTCAGCACAATAAGTATGAGTGACATTGTTCATAAGTTTTATGTTAAGTGATTACAACAAGTTTTGTAGGACACCATTTTTTCCCAATTTTATGATTTATATGTATAAAGACTACTTTTCACATAAGCATAATATTTTAAATTCAGACAACTTACAACTTACGTTAGTACAACTTACGTTAATCTGATGAATACAAATTGATACAACAAAATTCAGACTATCCTTTCTGACTGACATGAATATCAATGTGAGTCTGTGTACTCACACCCCAAAAATGTTTCAAGATTTTTGCAAATCTGTGTGAGATGAGTCCTAAATAGTAAAAAAACAAACAATTTCTGTCCGTCCGCCTGTCTTTCTGCCTGTCCATGTTTCTGTCAATTGTCTGTTTGTGCAAAAATGTTAAAGTGGCTAAGTACTCAGAACCTATTTCAACTATCACAATCAAACTTGGTAAGATGGTGTATACCCATGAGACCTCATAAATGATCAGTGAATAAATGACTTCACTTCAAGGTCAATGTCACTGGGTCATCAAATGTTAGTAAAACAAATGACGATGTTCACAAAATTTCTTCTTTTTCCTCGAGGTTATTAATATTAAACTTATGATTCTGTGATGATAGATATCAATTAGACACACATTATATGCACATTTGGTCAATCTCACTTCAAGGTCAAGGTCACTGTGTTTTTGGCATAATACAACTCCTGCTATACTTTTTTTGATGGTACATGAGTGTACTTGGAGCCGGAGGTCAACGAATATCTCAAGGTCAAGAGTATAGAAAGATGAAAATTGGTATTACTTTGCATTGTAATGCCATCATTTCATTTTATTTTTTCTTGGCACTCATTTTCATGTTAAATATTGAGAGTTTCATAAGGAGCATATGAGTAACCTTTTAGTTTGTGTGTTGATTCTGTTTTACAAATGGTGATGATGTTTTTTTGTTTATTTAAAAAATAAAAATACATTTCAGAGAGGAATTCATTTATCCATCTTCTCACCCAGGAAGATTGCTGCTCTTCAGAAAATGTTTGATGCAGTGAGTTCTTCCAGATTTTAAAAATATTTATCAGCCATATGTGTTCTGTTGGGTTGATGCTGTGCTGTATGCTATATACACACTGTGCACGCACACACAAGCATGCAATCACATCCATTTTTTTTTGTTTCAAAGCATAAAGATTCTCTCTCTCTCTCTCTCTCTCTCTCTCTCTCTCTCTCTCTCTCTCTCTCTCTCTCTCTCTCTCTCGCAGAGGTATTAATATTTTGTTGAAATAATATTTTGCTGTGAATGTATTGTATCCTGAAAACAATAGAATATATTGCTACAAGTATATTGTTATTGTTTTTCTTTCAGGGCCTAACCGGGCATATAAATAGCTGTGAATAGGTTTTTGCTATTCTATTTCTGTCTTTTTTGTCATTTGTGTACATAGTTGTAAATAGTCTATTTTTGTCTTTTTTGTAATTTATGTACATAGTTGTAAATAGTCTGTACCTTTACTGTTCCGTCTTTTGGTGTATTATCGAGTGCATGTATGTATATGTAATGACTATGTAAAGCATGGTGAGTCTGGTCATAGGCTGGAGTACCCGCTATATAAAAATCCGTTATTATTATTATTATTAAGTAATTAATTCTCCCTTATCAGTAGTGAGATGTGCATGATACATTTTAGCTGATTCAAAAAGTTTGTCTAGGAACACTGACATGCCTTTTTTTTTTAGACCTTATTTGACTTGTTTTTATTTATATATTTATTTATTTATTTATTTATTTATTCAAGAACTGTGTTGTCTTTAGGCTGGTGCTGGAGAAGGCAACTACACCTCACATCCCTTGAAAGACTATACAACAGATTCTCGACACATGGTGCTGCTGCATGGCTATCATCTGCAAGGTATGTCCGTCGCAGAATTAACAGCATTTAAAAAAAAAATTTAAAAATTGAACAAAACAAACATTATTTTGTTGAAAATATTTCAGGGAGTTTTCTCTTCTTCAGTTCTATTCAGAGGTGGACAAAAGTTACCCTTTAGCACCCTGTCATAGCCACGTGTCACCACGGCAAAGCTTTGTTCGTTTACTGTAGTCATCATACGTCGCCAGCGCTGGGTGCTCTTGTTTAGAGACACAGTACATGTGCACTGTTGCCGTGCTACTCCGGAAATGACTTTGAATATCGGGAACAAAGCAGTGTTACTTCCAGAACTATTTCTAGTGCTTTACCTTCGATAGAAAGAGTGCTTGATTTTTTAAATTTGAGCTTTGATTTTTAGATCTGTTTCGGGCTCAATGGTGGAGTTTGACAATAAAGTCCTCTTTGATGAACTTTTCATGGATTCAGACTCTGATGATGAGTCATTTCTTGGCTTAGATTTATGCAAAGTGACAGCTAGGAGGGCTGTATCTGAGGGGGAAGAAAATAAGGTTGCCAATATTAGCGATCGAGTGTTTCATGCGATGAAAGTATTGGACAAGTACAGGATTATTACTATCAGCAATGGCTGATTGATTTTGTGAATTTACCAAACCAAATCATATTTACAGCATTTCAGAGGCACGGTTGTTTCAGTTATTCGTCACTGATGGAAGTGTTAAGAGTTTTTTTTTGTCACTAAAATAAAAATAGACTACTCCAAGTGTAAGCAATTGAGTTCAGTCAGTCTGTTATGTTGTGTCCATTGTGTGTTTATTTTTATTTTTGTAGGTACAAAAACTTTTTTTTTACAACCTTATACATGGTTTGATCACATTCTACATTCATTTTTTTTCCATTCCAAAAATGTTGATGATACATCAACAGATAAAAAAGTTATAAATAGGATAGTGTGTAGATTGATGCCCTTAAAAGTAATGCAGGTACAGGAGGGGGTTGAGGAGGGGGGGGGAGAACTGTAAAAAAAATGCAGTGTGCTAAAGGTTAAAGAATATAATTGAACCAAGCATTTGTAAGAATTGTTGTTTATATTGCGTGCTTTTATTTATTGAAATGGGACACAAAAGTACATAATTCCTGCAATGTTGATAAAGATTTGTCGAATTGAATTAAAAATTGATTTAAAACAATTCATATTCAACCATTCCAATTTTTAATGGGACTCTTGACAAAATGAAGGTTAGATGAAGATAAAGGTTGTGCACCTTGACCTAAAGGGTAGGTATCATATAAATATTTATTGTTATTATTACTACTATTATTATTATTATTATATAAATGTATATAAAACTGTTGGGGTTTACTATTATTATTATTATTATTATTATTATTATTATTATTATTATTATTATATAAATGTATATTGGAATGTTTTGTGTTTTCAGAGCGTTCACAGAGTCCGTCAGGTGAAGATGAAAAACAGATGGAACAAAACAGGATGGCACGTAATGGTGAGATATATATATACTGAGGAATAAGAAGAACATTCTCTTCAGCTATAAAATCTCTGGTGTATGAGTGCTGAACTCTTATTTCAGAGGTAACAAAATTTCAATCCCAGAAGTCTTATATTTTAAAAGGGGATGATAGTGCTGGCCACCTATCAACACAAATCTGGCTGGTTGGGTGTTAATAAGTGTTAAATACCCCCATGCAGAGGGTATAAAGCCTGCATGCCATATATTGCCATGGTATGCTATATTATAAACTAAGATATGTTAGGGTCTGAATGAAGAACCTTTGCAATACTAATTCTACTGTTTTTCTTTATAACTTGAGCCAATGTGTATTTTCAATACGTGAGTGATGATTGTTTACTTTTTGTCAGGCCCAAGTCCGTCTCCTGGAGATGGTCATGTGCAGTTTAAAGTGCCGTCTTCCTTCATTCCAACACCAACATGTAAGTCAGTATACTGTTAACAATTGACTGGAAAAGGATTTGTGAACATCGTTGATTTACTTGGAGATGTGCATTTTGTATATTTCCACACTTATCTGGACATGTTTTGAAATAGTCAGGAATCACAACCAGCCAAAATGTTGGTCGGTCGGTTGGTTGGAAGCCGTATCTTAAGAAATACTAAACGGATTTTAACCAGACTTTATAGAAACATTGCCTAGACTAGTGGCTTGCCTCCGTGACATCATATTTAATCTACCCCGAAGGTCAAGGTCATTGGAGTCATTTTGCTGCTAAACATGTTTTGCTTAATATGTTAAAAATGGTTAAAGCAGTTTGGTTGAGTTTTGGTATGCAGGTACTTCAGATTATAGACCATTCTTCATAGCAGTCCAGTTGTTTGTCAGTCGGTTTGTCTTTTGCCCCAGAAGTCACTTTTTTGTAAAAATCTCACCTTTTGCCTTATCTCAAGAGTAACTGTACTGAAATTCGTCATATTTACTCTGTGGATACTTTAACTGCTGCTAAGCATGTTACATCATTCATTTTTGTACTTCAGGTCAAGGTCATTGTGCTTCACCATTTTCTTTTAAATGTTTTGCGCTGTTTCTAAAATTTGACTCGGCCAGTTTGGATAATTTTTGGTTTGCAGATAGTTCAGATCGTGGCCTCTCATTCCATTCTTTTCTTTTGCTTTGTTAAGACAAAGCAGAGGCACAACAACATTAACACCTTTTAAAATGGCTACTTTTCAGTTATGTATGTGAGTGTCTGGAAACACATTTGATTGGCTTGCTATCTTGTTATTTTTTAATGTTTATCTGTTGTAATGTTTTAGCCCTGCCCCAGTCTACCCCACAAAATCCTCTGATGGTGCCTGGCGTGCAGACCTCAATGCATCAAATGGGCCCCTCTGGAATGCACCAAGGCCAGCTCATGGCTCCTCACCCACAGGTATGTTTTTAACATTCAAATGAAAGTCAAGCCAGATTAAGCCAGGTATAATAGGCAAGATGAATATTCACTCTTGATTATTTTACTGTTATTGATAGTCATGAAGCCACACACAAAATTCCCTATAGCTGGACAATACACTGTTTTCTGTTTGAAAAACTGACATTTCTTGATGGAATTATCATTACAGGGCCCCGGGTTTACTTTAGGTTAGAGATGTGTGCTATATGCTAAACTCTTGTTTGGAGGAGTAACAGTCAGAGCAAACTTGGTCTATAAGAACGCTTAGCGTTGACCAAGAATAATATCTCCGAGAGATCTCGTTGTGGAGCTATACCACCTACCTCATGACCAGTATTGGCGGGATAACCTCAGTCAATTTTTTAGCTTTGGAGGATTGACACGCTTCCGTAAGCTCTCACAGTTCTATGAAGTCATTTACATGACCTCCTTGGCCGTTTTCTTCACCCCCTAGGCCATTTCCATCCTCACAAAGGCATCAGTCATCTTCTCTGTCTCTGGAGGAAGCCTTTTGCCAAGATAGCAGATGACTTTGTTATTGCTTTTTGACAATAGCAGATGCTCCCCGTTCTCTCAGTACATGGAAGAGTCGTAGGCATCACGGAAAGAAGTCACGTTCTTATCATTCGATGTAGGATTCCCAACGGCGTCAAAGTCAGACAGGATGAATACTCTCAGAACGATTACTGGGATGCTAGTGATCATAGAATGGACGCTTATAACATTGTGAAAGGTGGGTGGAATTTTATTGCAATGTGTCACGTGGAGAGTTTTTGTGTAGTGACCCTCCTACGTCTCGTTCCAAGAACAAGTTAAGTTTAGATAAAAGGTAGAGTTGAAAAAATAAAGAAACTCGAAACAACAGTGTAAAATTTCCCTTTTTGTTATTATTTACACTACTGGACCACGATTTACAAAATCTGCCGAAAATGTTTCAAAACTGTACAAGAAACCCGAAATATTCTTGAAATATTCTTTAAATGTCAGTCCTGATTAGTTTCCCAATTTCTTTAAAGTTCAGACATATCGATCTTTTTTCATCATCTGGTGGGGACATCGGAAGTACCGTAGGCTTCAGCGAAGTCGAGAACTTAACTGAGTACTGTGGTGATAGTCGCCCCTGCAGTGGATGATGTTGCTGATGAAGGAGTGGGCTGGTAGTAGTATGGTTGGCAGTGTTGGCAGCGGATGGATGGTCGGTTGGTTGGTTGGATGGTGTTGTAGATGGTGGTGTGGTCGGTGGGTTGGATGATTGTATGGTCCTTCCCCCTTCCAAGGTAATGGATCCGTGGGGTCTCCCCAGGCAAGGGATCCAGGAAAAAGAAGAAAAATCTGCAACATGCTGAAAGACCATACAGTATCCCGACTCCCATAACCTTACCTAACCAGGCAAGGTTCACACCATCAGAAAATAAACAGTGCATCGTTTATTACGGTAATAAACGCCCCTGCGTCCAGCACTGCTGTCATCCTGCAAAGAATATTGGGGTAAACAAACGACTGTCTGCATTAATAATGATAAAAGAAAATAATAAATTCTCACCTCAAAAGATTATGTTGTTATATAAAAGTGTATCCAATGAATGCATGTGTCACAGATAGTCCAGGCCTACTATAATTCCACAAGACTAGACCTGCTTTTATTCTAAATTGTTCTGTTCTGTCCTGACACAACTGTCACTCTGTTCCTGACCTGACACTGCAATAATGTCCAGAAGTTTTACATAACACTTTGCTTAGTCAACTGAAAACTGCACACGCTGTAAACCAAACCTATCTCTGCCACAGAAATAGTATATAATTATAATTTTAACAGCGCTCCGTTATTTGTGCATAAATAACGAATACAACAAACGCCAGTTTTCACAAAACATATTCGCTAAGCTAGCGAGAAACCACAAACGTGTTAACAACGTGTTTCTACTCTAGTAGACGGAAAAGAAGTGACGATTCTTACTGCGCTTTCGAAATCTATCGCTCACCTTTCTTCAAACTTGCATTTTGCACGAATTACACGGGTAAACTTAACCTCCGGAAGAAACCATGCTAGGCCATACTCTACAGTTATCAAACAGACAAACACGGGTTTATTATATCACATAGTTTATTTCCACAAACTTTATACATAATATAATACATTGTCATTTTGCATGTGACAATACCCTCCGACACAAGATGAAACATGGGAGTTTCATTCAAAACTGTTCTGTATCCTTCCCCTTGCTTCCTAGTTGAAGGTTCGACTCAGGTAGTCGGCTCCCACATTGTCCTTGCCTGCGATGGCTTGAACAGTGAACTCGTAAGGCTGTAACAACATAGCCCAGGGCCTAACGAAGTGGCTAGAACTGTAGCATGAGGAAGTGGGTACTGTTTGGTTCTGACTGGTTCTTGCTGCGTAAGGTTGAATGAGATCTCCTCCAACTCAGTTTTGAGAGGTAAATCTGTCAAGATACGCTGGCTTTCGCGAGCGAGCTGCGTTAGCTCCTTCTTCTTGTCTGGTTCCAAGCCAGGATTTATGTTGACATCTACATGGCTCTCTTTTGCTGTCAAGATGCATGTAGGTACCTGCTCTGACTCAAGCTCAACCTCTGTCTCGTCGATGACGACCGCGACGTTGTCAACCCTCTGCTCCTCCGACGAATCATTTCCTTCCTCCTCCTCGGCGCTGACTTCTTCCTCTCGTTCGATGTATCGTCGCAAGAGATTCGCGTGGTACATCCGGACTTTCCCCTTGACTTGAATCTTGTAGTCAGGTGAACCTCGCCAGTCCCCGACGCGTTCAATGACCTTGTACGGACCTTGCCACTGCAGCTGCAGTTTGTTATGCTGCTGCGGAAGTAGAAGAAGCACCTTGTCTCCAGACTTGAATGTACGTGGTGTGGCCTTCTTGTCGAACTCTTTCGCGTATCTTTCCGAAGACTTCTTGAGATTTTGCTGGGCAAGTTCGCAGGTTTCTTTGATCCTGTTTCTGAGTTCCACAATGTACGTTGCGGTGGTTTGGATTTCTTCAGGTGCCTGCTCATCTGTCCAACTCTGACGAAGAATAGCCATAGGACCCCGAACTCGACGTCCGTATAGCAGTTCGAACGGTGCAAAACCTGTGCTCTCTTGAGGTGACTCTCTGTACGCGAACAGTACCGCTGGCAGATAGAGATCCCACACACTTGGTTTTTCCTGGCACAACTTGCGTAACATGGACTTGAGTGTGCCGTTGAATCTTTCCACCAAACCATTGCACTGGGCATGATACGGTGTGGTACACATTTGACGGATGCCCAAGAGACGACTGACCTCTCGCATGATCTCGCTTGTGAATTGGGTTCCGCGATCTGTTAGGATTTCCGCTGGAATGCCCAGTCTTGACCACAGCTCTAACAATGCCTCGGCTACACGGGTAGCTTCGATGGATTTCAATGGCATCGCCTCTGGATAGCGAGTAGCGTAGTCCACCATGGTCAATATGTACCTGTTGCCATTGTCGGAAGCGGGCTTGATAGGACCGATGATGTCAACTGCGACGCGTCGGAATGGTTCGTCGATTAGCGGCATTGGTACCAAAGGAACCTTCTTGACCCGGCCTCTCGGCGACATCTTCTGACACTGATCACAAGACGAGCAGAAACGGCGCACATCTCCAACTATGCCTGGCCAATAGAATTGGCGCCATATGCGGTCTAGTGTCCTCGTGGTTGCCAGATGACCCCCGAACGCTGAATCGTGTGCCACTGACATCACCCCTCTCCGTAGACTCTTTGGAAGAACAACTTGCTGATACTGGTCTTGTTGAGTCCGGAATTTCCTGTAGAGAATTCCTTTCGTCCATATGTAAGACGCGAACCCTTGTTTACCAGCTTTCTTCTCTTGTCCTGACTCGGCGGCGGTTCTCAGACTAGCAAGAGACTGATCCTGCATCTGTAGAGCAATCAAGTCCTTCGGCTTGATATTTCCCGATCCAGTATCTACTGCTGGAAGCGGCGGCAGTGGACGCTGCTGGCGCTCTGCTTGTTGCCTGGTAAGTACCGCTACTTGCTTGGGCACTCGGTAGACTGGAATGCTCACCAAAGTTCTATCAGCCAACAAAACTTTGTTGCCAATGATGAGATCTGCGGGCGGATTCTGCATAACCACGGCTTCAATCTCAGCCTCGATCCAAGGAGTATTCACCGTAATGCGAGCTATCGGTAAATCCTTGCACAAACTGGTTTCAGCTAGAGTGATCGGCACTTTACGACCGGTGTAAGCGCATGGCGGTACGAACGACGCTCTAACCACCATCACATCGGCTCCTGTATCGCGTAGTCCTTCAGCTTGATGTCCGTCGATGCTAACCTTGCATTTTGGGTTGAAATGTTTCTGCGAACATGGAACACACAGTTCAGGTATTCCATCCTCCTCTGTGGTTGCTTGCGCACCTGAAACAATAACATGCGTACCCTGCTGGGCTGCTGCTCGCTTGGGACAGTCCTTCTTGAAGTGTCCTGTGCGGTGACAGTAGTGACAGGTTACACGAGCTGTAGTTGCCTGCCCAGCTGATCGTGCTTGACTCGAACCCCTTTCTTCTTCCTTCGCTGGCTTGGCATTCTCCCTAGGTTGAGTGTTAGCTCTGGAAGATCCGTTCCTCGGCGATTGTTTACGGTGCCGCTGCGGGTGTGCCTCCTTGTGTACTTGCGCGAAGTGTGCAGCACTTGCCAAAGTGTCGGGTTCGTGCTCCAGAACAAACGACGCCGTGTCAGCGGGAAGACTTTCCATAAACTGTTCCAAAAGCATCAGCTCCATTAGATCCGCGTACTTCTGTTTCTTGCCGGACATCTCCACCCAGCGATCGGCAAAAAGACGTAAACGGGCAATAAACTGTGTGTACGTTTCGCCTTCTCTCACCTTCGCTCTACGCAATCGCTGACGGTAGACATTAGCTGTAAGCTGAAATCTTTCCAACAGTGCTTTCTTCAACTTCGGGTAGTTGAGTGCGGTATC
This sequence comes from Oncomelania hupensis, assembly GCA_036898135.1. Lineage (NCBI taxonomy): Eukaryota > Metazoa > Mollusca > Gastropoda > Littorinimorpha > Pomatiopsidae > Oncomelania > Oncomelania hupensis. Next base: position 32,724,374 of record CM072517.1, on the reverse strand, counting down.
CTCGTCTACTGAGTTGTAGAGTTGCAAAGCTTTACCCTTAAGTGCTGTACTCAATTTCACTGACCACGTAGTTTCAGGCCATTCGTGTGCACGGGCAAGACGCTCGAACCGTCGCAAGTAGTCGTCGAGATCATCTTTAGACTCATCAAACTCTGGAATAGAAGCGTTTTCGACAACTATGCGACTCGTCGGTGCCACTGGTTGATGACTGGCATTCTGTAGTTTCGCCATCTTCTCTGCATGAGATAGTCTCATAGATTCCAATTTATACTCCAAGTCTCTCTCCTGTTTGGTAGTTTGCTCTTTCAGTGACCACTCCCGTTGGGTAAGACGCTCTTCACGCTCCCTTTGCTCCCTGGCTAACCTTTCTTCTGTAGCAGCTTTTGCCTGGTCAGCTAAAGTGTGACGTACAAAATCAGCTAACTCTTGTCCAGCCAGATTGAGACGTTGACCAAGAGAAACCACTGCTTCGGTTTGATCAGGTAAACCGGAACCTGAAATCTCGCCAAAAGACCTAGACTTCGCATTCGTGTTACCATGCTGTCGCGCGTTCTGGACCGCGGGAGAACTTAACGCTACATTCTGTGTTTTGCGCAACCGTGCGGAAATTGGAGAGTCAGTAGTGGCTTCGGCCATGACTACTATCGAACAAAACACTATCCTAAGATGTCAAAACAACCTAGAACATATGCTAAACAATTAATAATGTCAGCAACCTTGACCGTCACAGCAACTCCTGAAAACAAGTATCCAAGTACTCAAATGAAAGACTATAAAATTCTTACTCTAAAACAAAAAACAAACGATCAACATATTTACATGCACTACCTTCAAACGATCTAACTTAAGAACAACAAACTTTGTGAAGCCACAAGGTAATTCCTAACCTATACCCAGGATAATGAACTATCTTGTTAACTCAGCGGATGCTGATCTCAGCGAATGCTGATCTCAGCGGGTGCTGATCCCGGACGAGCCCCCATAATTGTCACGTGGAGAGTTTTTGTGTAGTGACCCTCCTACGTCTCGTTCCAAGAACAAGTTAAGTTTAGATAAAAGGTAGAGTTGAAAAAATAAAGAAACTCGAAACAACAGTGTAAAATTTCCCTTTTTGTTATTATTTACACTACTGGACCACGATTTACAAAATCTGCCGAAAATGTTTCAAAACTGTACAAGAAACCCGAAATATTCTTGAAATATTCTTTAAATGTCAGTCCTGATTAGTTTCCCAATTTCTTTAAAGTTCAGACATATCGATCTTTTTTCATCATCTGGTGGGGACATCGGAAGTACCGTAGGCTTCAGCGAAGTCGAGAACTTAACTGAGTACTGTGGTGATAGTCGCCCCTGCAGTGGATGATGTTGCTGATGAAGGAGTGGGCTGGTAGTAGTATGGTTGGCAGTGTTGGCAGCGGATGGATGGTCGGTTGGTTGGTTGGATGGTGTTGTAGATGGTGGTGTGGTCGGTGGGTTGGATGATTGTATGGTCCTTCCCCCTTCCAAGGTAATGGATCCGTGGGGTCTCCCCAGGCAAGGGATCCAGGAAAAAGAAGAAAAATCTGCAACATGCTGAAAGACCATACAGTATCCCGACTCCCATAACCTTACCTAACCAGGCAAGGTTCACACCATCAGAAAATAAACAGTGCATCGTTTATTACGGTAATAAACGCCCCTGCGTCCAGCACTGCTGTCATCCTGCAAAGAATATTGGGGTAAACAAACGACTGTCTGCATTAATAATGATAAAAGAAAATAATAAATTCTCACCTCAAAAGATTATGTTGTTATATAAAAGTGTATCCAATGAATGCATGTGTCACAGATAGTCCAGGCCTACTATAATTCCACAAGACTAGACCTGCTTTTATTCTAAATTGTTCTGTTCTGTCCTGACACAACTGTCACTCTGTTCCTGACCTGACACTGCAATAATGTCCAGAAGTTTTACATAACACTTTGCTTAGTCAACTGAAAACTGCACACGCTGTAAACCAAACCTATCTCTGCCACAGAAATAGTATATAATTATAATTTTAACAGCGCTCCGTTATTTGTGCATAAATAACGAATACAACAAACGCCAGTTTTCACAAAACATATTCGCTAAGCTAGCGAGAAACCACAAACGTGTTAACAACGTGTTTCTACTCTAGTAGACGGAAAAGAAGTGACGATTCTTACTGCGCTTTCGAAATCTATCGCTCACCTTTCTTCAAACTTGCATTTTGCACGAATTACACGGGTAAACTTAACCTCCGGAAGAAACCATGCTAGGCCATACTCTACAGTTATCAAACAGACAAACACGGGTTTATTATATCACATAGTTTATTTCCACAAACTTTATACATAATATAATACATTGTCATTTTGCATGTGACACAATGTTCACACCCCTGGAGACCTTCTGCTCGAGAGAGCTGGTCTCATCCAAGATAATGGTCCCTGTCACAGGCCTGGAACCATCTCACTCTGCCAAGTTAGCCGAAATGCTACATGGCCTGTCTTCCAAGACGGTTGCTAATGGGACGCCCACTGATGCTGCCCTTTTCCCTTTGTTGTCGGTACAGTTTGCTGCTAAAGCTTACACGCCGGATTTCCCGTTAAGGGCTGCCGCTACTACCAAGCCTTCATATGACCCCCTACCTAATCCACCTTTTTGCTGGAAGTTAAAAGTGTCTCAATCTTGGATGAAAAGAATCGAGACCCAGCTACAACTATTTGGCTAATATTTTTTGTCCGTCCAAGTGGCAAGCGGGCGAAACAAGGAGGAATGCATACAGGTCTGCTTCCTTTCGACGCTCCTCTGGAAGAGGTTGAGGAGGCAAAAGCTATAGAGGTTCACAACCTTTCAACAGGTGGCGGCCAGGTAAGCCCTCTGCCATCGCCACTTCAGCGGCCAAGTCCAAGCCCATCTAGTAGCAGTTCGTTTCCTATTGGAGCCAGATTAGCCCACTTCCACCATCACTTGATGGACCTTTTCCCACATCACCTGTGGGTTTGCCAAGTAGCCCTCGCATTCAACCTCAACCTCATTAGTTAGTTCATTCATTTATTTCTTTATAACTTTTATTTTTCTAGTTCGACGTTATTGCATTTCTTGTCTGTTATACTATAGTTATATGTTTGTTTTCTTTTCATTGTTGAAAAGATTAATTTATGTGCTTCTGTTTTTTTTAATTGCTTTGTATTTGTTCCTGTTCGCCAGACATTTCATTGTTGTCAATTGTCAAAGGGTAGCACTTATTTAAGCTTTGCTTTTGTGTGCCCTTTATGTTCTCCATGTTTTGTTTACTTGTTTCGTGAATAATAAAATTATGTTTAAACCAACCTCAGTTTCTTGGTTTTCACTTGAATTATGGACACAGTTGCCAACTCGGTACCGCAGGCAACTTTGTCAGCGATTTACAATTACCTAGACGATCTGTTACAGATGAACATAGACTCTTTGGTGCTATCTCAAGACATAGTTTTCTGATGCACCACCTGCAGGAACTAGGCTTCATGATCAATCTTCTTAAGTCAGATCTTCCAGTCCAAGATTTGTCCATTTAGGCATGAGATTCAGGACAGTTCTAGGGATAGTGCAACTTCCCAAAAAATGTGCTGTGAAGCTTCTGGAAGCTGTTCATTCACTACTAACAAAATCAACCATCCCCAGAGAGGTCTCCTAATTCGTAGACATATGTGTAGCAGCAGCAGTTTATTCGCCTAGGTCGTCTCAGAGTGTGACCCATTCGGTGGGTCCTAGCAGACCTTTGGTGTCTAGAAGAATGAGACCTGCCAATTCCGGTATCCGAACAGCTGAGGACGACTTTTTTGCCTTGGCTCTCTCGTCCTTGGCTTTAAAAAGTTCCCCTGGTAACCTCAAACTCTGCCATTTCCCTGTGCTCAGACACATCCAACAAGGGATGGTAAGCACATCTGCTGCCAGAGTTCCATATGTGCTCAGGCCGCTGAACTTTGCAAGAACAAGAACTTCACATAAATGAGTTAGAGCTGTTAGCTGTCTTCAGAGCTGTATGAAAGAAAGTAACAAAGAGATTGCTCTTATACAGCGCACTTGCAAGCTCAGAGCTTCTCAAGGCACCAGCCACTAATATCCAGCAATCACACAATAGTTTGCTGAAGTCAGGATTCGAACCCACAAGTTGTGCGCTCTGACCACTGAGCTATCCCTTCTACTTATGCTTCTGGAAAGATCACCATCGAGGCCAGGTCATCATGGTGCTCTCTGACAATTTCATGGTGGTAGCTTACCTTCGGAACCAAGGAGGGACCCACTCGCGCCGCCTTTGCCAGCTGACCTCAGATCTTCTGATCCTTTGCGACTTGCCCAATATTCATCTGTTATTCAGACACATTCCGGGACGTCTCAACGTTCTAGCCGACTGTTTGTCACATTCACAAGTCTTTCCCACAGAGTGGTCAGCAGTGTTCGACATGATTCTGCACTAATTTCCCTCCATGACGGTAGATCTGTTTGCCACACATTGGAACAAGAAGCTCCCGCTGTTTGTTTCCCCAATACCAGACCCAGCAGCTCTAGCAGTAGACGTCCTGGCATTTGACTGGTCCAACCTTGATCTTTATGCCTTCCTTCCATTGCCCTTGATTCCGAAAGTCGTTCAACATCTGGAGACCTTTCACTGTTCCTTCACCTTGTTTAGCAACAACACATGCCAAGAGTTGTCGTCTGTGATGACGAATAGATTTATCCCTGAGTGTTCCCGCAGAACAGCAGTATGACATTCCTATCCTATCCTATCCTATCCAGTAACCCGGAGGTCATAGGGGCACCACAGATAACCAGCATACTCCATCTTCCTCTGTCCTCAGCAACCCTGATGGCTTCGCTCAGTGTCAAACCAGACCATTCTCGAATGTTGTCCTCCCACCTCTTTTTCGGTCTCCTTCTTCTTCTACCTCCTTGCACTGTGCCTTGCAGAATGGTCTTTGCAAGGCCTGATGATCTGGTGACGTGGCCATACCATCAGAGTTTCTGTTTCTTCACCATTGTGAGCAGGTCATCATGTTGTCCAATGACTTGTGTGATGGTGATGGTAACAGGGGTGATGTCAGCACGGCATCACTGGGCGAAAGTCTTCTACACAGAAGTCACCGGCCAGGGTGGAGGAACCTCACGTTACTACAGGTTCAACGACCACGTGCTCAGGGCCAAGGCGAGCCACACTATTCGTGGATTTCAGCTGTGGCCAACAGCCTGGAGAGGATTGAGCACCGCCAGATCTTTTTTGCCCAAGACACACTACAGTATGACATTACGGGCTATTTTTAAGCGAAAACTTATAAGAAATAAATAATTGTAACCAATCATTAATAAGGAAAGCCTGTAGCTTCAAGGTATATGCAAAAGGAGACGTCTGCTGAAGTGGCAAGTGAATATTTTGGGTTTTATCGACCTAAACTTGTGATAATTGTTATTAAATAAGAATACCCGTCGCTAAAACTTTGTGTACAGATAATAGAATGCATTATTTCCATATCAAAGCAAAAACAATTTCGAAATTCGACCGTAAAATACTGTAAAAAGTGGTTTTTAATTCCTGCACATAGCATCAACACATGCCAAGAGTTGTCATCCGTGATGACAAATAGAGTTATCCCTGAGTGATAGCCCTATTTTATGCTTATACACTTCAAAATACAGATAATTTGTCATGCATGATACATTTAACTATGGTGCCAGCTTTTTAAGCTAGATCCTTTGTCTCTTAATTCTGCTCATTTAGCTGAGTTTTTCCTGGAACTTTTTAATGTGAAGGGCTTAGCACCTATCACAATTAAGGGCTATCGTCAGCAAATGCCAGAGTTTACATATTGTGTGGTCCTGTCAGACCCAGGCCATGACAAAGACTTGTCTAACCTTATAAACAATTTTGTTCTCGAGCGACCAAGGTCCATTGTCTTTTTACTAAATGGTCCTTGGATAGTGTTTTGTTGTACATAGCTTCAGAGCCTTTTGAATCATTGGAATTTATTACCTTGGAACATTTAACTTTGAAAACTGTGTTTTTAGTGATGTTGGCCTTAGCTGGTTGTGTGAGCGAGATTCATACCTTTTCAGCCCATCCTGACTGCTTGCGTTTTAATCAGGATAGAACTATCTCCTTACTGCCCTGCCCTAGATTTGTGGTGAAGAATAGGCTTTCTGAGCTAGCCAACCCCTAGTTCCGACTAGTCCAGCTGGAAGATTCCAATCTTTGCCCTGTTAGAGCCCTTAGGGCCTACACAAACAGGACAACTAGAACCAGAAAGGAAGGTCACCCTTTATTGTTGCCAATTCAGCGTTCGTCCAGACCATCTCCTCAACTCATCTCAGCCTGCACCCGCACTCTTACCAAGATGGCATACACAGCAGCAGTGACAGAACATACCGTGCGCGAGGTCACAGGGAATATCACTTCCGTCAGACCTGAATATTCCCCGTGCAGAGGCACAGGGGAGCTTAGATGCTCTCAGCCCCTTGTGACTGCCCTCACTACCTCAGCCGCCAATAAGAAGAAGAGGACAGTGAGGGTTTCCCCTGTTTGCTGTGGTCGTTTGCATTATGATCATATGGTCCAAAAGAGCGCCTACATGGCAGCTGGGGTCAGTGGCAACCAGGACACCAACCCTGACCTCACTAGACCTGCTCATGAGCTGAGAATCATGGCTAGCTCGCTAGCCTTTTATCTGGAGGCGGCTCTGAGAGACATTTCACAGCTGTTGGATGGTCCTCTGACTTGACCTTTGGGCGGTTTCATCTCCGCCACATGTAACGTCAGTATGCTCTCAGTGATCTATCTGGACAGGCTTCAAGATTCTCGCTATGGTGTGAACCTACCCTACGTCTGACCAGCTTTTTTCTTAGCTCTAATTATTCCTGTCAACTTGTACTTCATGAACAAGCTCTGTTCTCATACCTTTCATTCTGCTCCATTAATACTACTAATGTTTAGGGTGTTGGTAAGTGTATTATTTTAGAGATCTGACCTCTTCAGGATTCAGCATATAGTACACATCTCTTTTTTCCATGTAAAATTAGTTTTACTGAGGTTAGAGATGTGTACTATCAAAGTCCCTCCCTGCCTTCCCACTGAGAGATTTGAGGTGTTATTGGTAGATAAAAATTGACTGAGGTTAACCCGCCAATACTGGTCACGGTCAGTGGAATAGCGCCACCTATGAGATCTTGCTGAGTTATTGTTCTTGGTCAACGCTAAGCGTTTTTAGTGACCCAGTTTGCTCTGATTGTTACTCCTCAAAGCTAAAGTTTAGCATATAGTTCACATTTCTAACCTCACTAAAACTAATTTTACATAAAAAAAATTTCCTTTCAGCAGCAGCCAATGGTTCGTATGATGCAGCAGGGCGGACCCCAGCAAATGTCAGGCCCAGTGGGCATGAGTGCAACCCAGTTTGCTGCCGTCAGGGCTAGCATGAATGTGAGTGCTTGTCTCTCTCATCTGGTGTTTTACCTCTCTCTCTTTCCTCTCCTCTCCTCTCTCTCTCTCTCTCTCTCTCTCTCTCTCTCTCTCTCTCTCTCTCTCTCTGGACTAGGATTAAAAACTAAAGCCTTTATTGTACTAAACGATACAATATTGTTTACTCATGCAGTTTTCCAACTTTTGTGTGTAAGTCACTGTCAAGAACTTGACTTGCTAAGCAGATGAGAACTTAGGAACTTGATCTAGTCATGTCCTATTTATGTTATCATTAATCCTGGTATTTAAAACATAATTTGAAAAACAACTTGGACATAAATTTAGATAACAACTTAGCAATCTTTTTCCTGTCTTTTTCAGAACGAGTCTATCAAAATGATGGGTAAGTATTAGTTTATTTCCCAGACTTTCAAACATTTTTTATAATCGTTTTGTGGTTCTGTACAATTAACAATGAATAAATATATATTTATTGTAACTAAAGAAATTAAATTTTTTGTGTTTATATTTTTCTGTTTCCTCTCCAATCTTTCTTTCTTTTTTAGTTTTTTCTTTTTTGTAAAAAAATGATGAATAGTTATACTGTTATTAATAAAAATAATGATTATTTGTTGTTTTTTTCATTTTCTTTCTTTTTATGTTTTTTCATTTGCATTTTTTTTTATCTGTAGGAAGAGGCGGGCCAGTCTCCCACCCAGGCATGATGGGACCAGGCAACGTGGCCATGTCGTCAAACCAGGGCATGATGATGGCAGGTCAACCCGTCATGACCTCCCAAGCAGGTCATCCAGGGATGATGCAACAGCAGGTCAGATTTTCTTATAATAATAATAATAATAATAATAATAATAATAATACATTGATTTATGACATGCACATATCTTGCCATAGTAATGCAATGCGCAAAAGAAACCCCCCAAAAAAAAATTCAAATTAAAAAATTCCTCATGGTCTCTGTATGAGTTGATTGGTATTAAAAAAAAGTTGCCTTTTGTTGAAGTGTTTACCGGATTTCCATGGACTGTAGATGCACCAGTTTTGCATTTATTTATAAATTAAGTTTATTCAGTTTGACTTGCATTGAGTCTTTGAGTTAAACCATATATGATATGATTTTCTCTGTATGGTAGTTAATGCATTGTCCCTCCCCCCCTCCCCCCCCCCCCCCACTCCTCCGTGGGGTTGCCGGGGGTTTCAGTATAAATAGTATCCCAGCTTTCTGGAAATTTAGTGCTTTAAATTCCCACTGTCGCTGTCTGTCTCCTTTGTTCTTTCTCATTTCTACTCTGTTCTATCAATCTACTATACTATCTTCTTCTTCACTAGACCAGTCACCTACCTTTTTTCTTGAAAACTCTTCCGGGACAAAACTCCTCATTTGTGTGTGAGGTCTGCTGGATCAGCTTGGAGATATTGGACGCTTTCTGCCAGGTGGTCACTGGGGCTTCCTATGATGTTATTATTTGGCAATGTAGGCATTTTATACGTATGTGTTTTGTTGATATGTTATAATGATGCTTATATTCTATTTTGTTTTTGTAAATGGGGGTTTGATAAATTAGAGTATAGCCTCAGCTTCCCCTGCGTGGGATGTCTTTATTGTAAAGTGACCCACTGGTGGAGTGCCTTCAGTGTTTCCACTAGGGTTGTTTCGGCAGATCTTTTATGCGGATCAGGGGCAAGTCCTCTTTCAGCGAAGTTGTCTTGATTTTGTGGTCCTGATTCGGCTATACTGGTCCTGATTTGGCTTGGAAGAGTCCGCTGGACTTAAAAGCAATAATCATGTAATGTAATGTAATGCATTGTCGTTGTGCTAAGTTTCTTGTCATTCTGCATCCCTATAAGAATTTTGTTGTCCTACCGTGTTGTCTGTTTGATGCGACATGTCGAGCTGTATCCGTTCGGTTGCTGGTTAGATGAGCATGAATAAGTTGAATATGAGAGAGACAGAGAGAGAGAGAGAGAGAGAGAGAGAGAGAGAGAGAGAGAGAGAGAGAGAGAGAGAGAGAGAGAGAGAGAGAGAGAGAGAGAGAGAGAGAGAGAGAGAGAGAGAGAGAGAGAGAGAGAGAGAGAGAGAGAGAGAGAGAGAGAGAGAGAGAGAGAGAGAGAGAGAGAGAGAGAGAGAGAGAGAGAGAGAGAGAGAGAGAGAGAGAGAGAGAGAGAGAGAGAGAGAGAGAGAGAGAGAGAGAGAGAGAGAGAGAGAGAGAGAGAGAGAGAGAGAGAGAGAGAGAGAGAGAGAGAGAGAGAGAGAGAGAGAGAGAGAGAGAGAGAGAGAGAGAGAGAGAGAGAGAGAGAGAGAGAGAGAGAGAGAGAGAGAGAGAGAGAGAGAGAGAGAGAGAGAGAGAGAGAGAGAGAGAGAGAGAGAGAGAGAGAGAGAGAGAGAGAGAGAGAGAGAGAGTGTGCATGTGTGAAAGTCGAGTCGGTCTGTCAGGATGTTGTTTTGTAAATTCTGTTACTATTTTATTGTATTTGCTCCCTATTGTATTTTGTGGTTTTAAGCTTTTTTTAAAGTTGTTTTACAAATGCTATATGTTACCATTTACTTCATTCTTTTTTATCGTGAACCTATAAATTTTTTGTATAAATCTACTGCCTATGTTTGCATGTACATTTTTATGTCTTACAGTTTGCTATAACTTTTTGCATTATTTTGTTATGTACTTTGTATCTGTATTTTTATTGTTCCATGTTTTAATGTGCTGTGCAGTCTCTTAATTATGCGAGTGCTTGTGTGAGAGTAGGCGTGTGAGCGCTTTGAGCAGACATTTTAGTTTGGAATTGTGCTTTACAAAATAAATTATTATTATTATTATTATTATTATGAGTAAAATGATGTTTGACCATACACATTTTATTATAGGGCCAGCCTGGCATGAACATTAACATGAGCGCAGCAAACCCCATGACTTCCAACATGATGCCAACTTCCATGGCCATGAATCATGCACAGACGGGATTCCCTGGTCCCAATCAGGGTACAGTAGCCAGGGTTGTGATAACATTATTCATGAAAAATATTTGCTGCCTCGGAGGAGCTCTTTTTTTTTTTTTTTACCTCAGAAGGTATGCCAAGTTTACCAAGTTCTCAAAGAGAGCTGTCTGACTTCGCAATGTGAGAGTCAGGCTGAAGAACATGATTGGTCATTTCACTCTGACAGTTGCTGAATCACAAGTACTTCAGGAATGCTCTGGTTTAAAAAGTAAAAAAAAAGCCCTGTTGTCCGTTCTGAAACGGCTTTGGTAGAGCTAGCATTAAAGTGAATGCAGTCATAATAGAATGATGAAGTGAAGGCCTACACTATTATGAACTAAGGAAACGTTTTTCCATCATATGAGAGCCCAGTAACACCTGATTTCAAACTCAAAGGGAGTATCAAGCAGCTGCTCTTGAGTCACCTGGCATAGTAAAAAATCTTGAGTCATCGCAAATAGAGGTTGAAAGATTCTGAGACCCTAGATTTCATACATAGAATGATGAGTAGCATGCCCACCAGCATTCAGCCTCGTTGTTTAGCTGACCAAATAAAAAACTGAATTTGATCTTGTAGATGAAGGATTTACCATTCTAATATTGCTGTGGTTGTCTCTGTTAAACACTTTCTTAATTTTTTGGTCTCACACTGTAAATGTCTTATTTACATTTGAAGTTGGTAACTATTACTCAGCTTGTTCCCTGCTTACTGTATCTTATACTTATAACATGTACTTTGTTCTCTTCTAACTACATCTCATGTTACCTCTTGCTTGTAGGGGGAATGGGACCTCGGGCTGTGGGCCAACAAAACTTGCGATTCCAGCAGATGTCTGCAGCTCAGTCCGTGGATGCTGGGTCCATGAACACTACTGGCCCCATGAACACGGGACCCATGAACACCAATCCCATGAGTACAGGACCCATGATGACTTCAGTCATGAACAGTGGCCCCATGAACTCCAATCCCATGAATGGTGGGTCCATGAACTCCAATCCCATGAACAGCGGGACTATGAACTCCAATCCAATGAACAGTGGTGCTATGAATTCCAATCCCATGAACAGTGGGCCAATGAACTCTAACCCCATGAACAGTGGACCAATGAACACAAACTCCATGAATTCTGTACAGATGAACACAAACCCCATGAACTCTGGACAGATGAATGCAAACCCTATGAACTCTGGACAGATGAATGCAAACCCTATGAACTCTGGACAGATGAATGCAAACCCTATGAACTCAGGACAGATGAACAATGGAGCCATGAACACAAACCCTATGAACCTAGGTCAGATGAATGCAAACCAAATGAACTCAGGACAGATGAACACAAACCCCATGAACTCTGGTCAGATGAACACTAACCCCATGAATGCAGGACAGATGAACAGTGGTTCTATGAACACGGGTGCAGCAGTGAATGTGAGTGGGACATCAGTACCTATGAGTGTGGCAGGCAGCGGGCCTTCTAATGCAGGAGATTTGGCAGGAGACGCTGCCCGGCAGAATATTCCTGGCCTGCGAGATCGCAGAATCGTCTGGACAGGTATGTGCCTCTGTTGTAAGTTACTTTTGGCTATGTATATAAGGCAAATGTTTAAGTCATGCCAACATAATCAACGGGAGCAGTGTCAGTATTTGTGTCCTTATGTCAGCTAGTGTGTCCATTCATTCATTTAATGGCTTCTTTGTGGTGCATTGACTGTTCTTCCAGCTTTGCTTTTCCTTGTCATTGATCATCATTAATTTTGTACACATGTACATATATTCATGTATATGTTGTGGAGTGGAGGCAACTGGTCATGCTTGGAGGGATTGTTCCCCTTGAGACTGAAAGAAAGAGTTTGTTCATTTGTATGGCTTTGTGGGAGGATAAATAAAGTGACTTTTTTTAGGTTGTGCTGTGTTCTCATTGGATGCAGTCAAAGAGTTTAGAGCCAAATGCTACACTCAGCTTCATATGTTTTTGTTATTATAATAATAATAATACTGGATACTACATACGCGCTTTTCCCCATATTACCAATCAGGCTCAAGGCACGGCGAACTGTACCTGTGACAGTGAGTCTATTCTTGCTGGGCTCTGCACAATGGAATGCTATTACCCACTCGTCCTTCGTCGATTGGGATCGCTAGTAAATCTCCCTGTGACTCAGCTTAATACATTTATAAGTTTAGCTCGGTCTGTGTTTAGGCTGGGGTACAGAGATATAAAGAAAATGGTAAAAGATCACTGTCACACAAGCTCTCACACGGCTATGAAACATAGGTAGTCCAGCCACTTGTTAACAGTAAATATCACACATTTATTTCCTCTGCTCTATACAAGATCTGCTAATTATGATATTAACTTAAAAGTTCAAATGTCTTTTTGAATGGTTCGCTCCTTGATAATTCTATGAAGCTACTGTTTCTTCATCGGGCTACTGTTGCGTTCTGCCCAACTGGTCAGTCTTCTGGAAAGGTGGACTAGTGATGTCCTTTTACTAACAGGTTGCGTGCACTGGGGGAAGTCCCACTTAACTTTAGGTTCGATGAGCTGTGTTGTGGTTGATTCTTTGATGAGCTGTGTTGTGGGGGATTCTTCTCCTTGTTGACAGACTGGTGGGCTCTCGTTGCGCAGTGCTTGAGATTCCAATACAGGCCGAATGTCAGTGAAGACTTTTACTTGTCTTGCTTCTGTTCGGGCCCACGATGCCTGCTCGTCTGTAACATATGAGACGAAATTCTGCCATACCGTGTATACTAGGTGTTTGCAGAGCGTCTCACTGAAAGGCAGAGATAGCCCTCAGTGATCAGCTCCACATATCTATATATATATATATATAAGCGACATTCTGCTAAGTCCGTGGTCCATTGGAATCTCCACTCTAATTCCTATACATATATAAATATAAATCATGGCTAACTATACACATAGAGAAATAATTAATATTATGCACATTCTCTGGTACAGCCACTGGTCTGCAAGAATACATATAGGCTAAACAACAGAGGGTCTGTAGGGACTACGTCATGGCGTCGAACCGGTCGGGTTCGCCACGTGGTCATGCAAAGTTTAACTAACGGTCACAATTCTAAACATAGCAAATTTCACAAACATAATTCAACAATAATATCAATACATCGCAATGAAACAAAAGAGATTTCATTTACTTTTTTGACAATGTCAGGCTGTGGCTAATTAGGTCTAATAGAATTTCACCAGTTCCTGCAGTTTAGTCTTCAATGTAGAGATCTCTTTACTCTAGGCAAGTTGAACAGCGAATGACCCTTTATCTCTGTGGTCAGCAGGAAGAGAGGGAATCTAAAAATACAAGAGTCGCCCTCTAGCGTGTGTGTGGCAGTACTACTGCCTACGTAAGCTGGATGAGGTCATTACCTACCTGGGCGAGCGTCAGCGTAGAAATGTGTAGCCTTCTGTAGACTTCTGTCGTCTGCTGCAGACTAACATTACTTTACTAAGGTTACAGCTGACTAAGTAAGGTGAGAAGCTAAAGTGCTGTGTAAATCTAGCCTCTTATCACAGTACCAACATACATGCAGAGGTGCCTACCGTACGCCCTACCACATTTTTGTAATCATTTTCAGTCCAAAATACACGAATACAATTTGTTCACTCAAAATATGCATTTTCGCTGTTATCAAATACGATTAGTATACAATTGTTTAAATGCGTCCGAGTCCGATTCAGTATTTCCCTTGCTAACTGTTCTCAGTGTGCATGCGTAAACAAGAAATCTCATGCTCAAGATGTGGTTCACATCGGCTTTGTGGCTAGTGGAGAGTGACGTCAAGAAAATGTGCGCATGAAAACAAACACTGAATCAAAAACGGCAAAAATGAGTTGAACGATACTGCACAGAAGCAGGATAACACCAAGCAGACATTCAAAAAGGACTATACCCAGCGTTTTCCAGGAATTGTTGATTCAAGAGAGAGCCTTTACGACGCGTACTGCACAGTGTGCAGAAAGGATTTTGGAATTGGCCACAGTGGTAGATACAACATTGTTACACTGTTGTTGGTTTTTTTATCAGTAGTTGATTCAGCCCCGATGCTTGAATCCTGATAAGTGTAACTTACATTTGTTTATCCACGCAACCTGTTCACTCAGCAACAAGTCAGGAGTAGTCGTATGAAATTTTCCAACTTTATTCAGCGTACATCAACAACTGCATACAATCTCTCAATCGCTTTTTTCACTTTCCTCCTTTTTTCAGACACAGTGCATCACCTATATAGTCTAGAAAACGTTCGAACATTCCAGCGTGACGCAATTACAGCCAATCAGAATATAATTCGTCATCAGAACTATGCACTGTCTTACGTCATATAACTTTATTTAGGTTAGAAGCATCTCGTAGCTACCACTAGATTTATCTACACGCTTCGATCGATAGTAAACAAGCAACCCTAGAAAATTCTCCAATAATATCGACCAACGAAAATTATCAACATTATACAAAGCTTTTTCCAACTACAAGGCAAAATCAAATCAAAGGTAAATACACTCTGTTATTGCATGCTTTGCAAAACAAAACGATCGGATCTATGGTGCACATCTCAAACATAACAGACATACAGTGGCAGGCCACAAGGAACGTGATCAATGTTTGTTTTTTCCTTTTTCCACTGGCGTGAAAAAGTTAAAGAGAAAGAAGCCCAATAGTAGAGATCAAATGACTACGATCATAGCGAAATTCAACTAAGTTTGGCAGCGCGTGTTTAGTTGTGTATGGTAGGAAATGAGCAAGTTGATCAAATGACATAAAGAAAGAATGTGAAAAGTTAGTAAAATAATACACTCGGTGTATCCAGTAGGACCTGCTTTCCTATGGAGCTTAAAAACTGATAGTGATCTAGCTACCTATGTACTAAGCTGATAGTGTAGCTGCTTTCCTAAGGCTTAGCTGAATGACTACGATCATACGAATAAAAAATAAAAGTGAAAGTGAGCGTAATGTTTATTCCTATGGCTTAGCTGGATAGGAGCCGCTTTCCTATGGCCAAGCTGATAGTGAGCTGCTTTCCTATGGCTTAACTGAAGTGAGCACTGCTTTCCTATGGCTATAAGCTGATATGAGCCTGTTGCTTTCCTATGGCCAAGCTGATAGTGAGCTGGCTGCTTTCCTATGGCTTAGCTGATAGTGAGCTGCTTTCCTATGGCTTAGCTGATAGTGAGCTGCTTTCCTATGGCTTAGCTGATAGTGAGCTGCTTTCCTATGGCTTAGCTGATAGTGAGCTGCTTTCCTATGGCTTAGCTGATAGTGAGCTGCTTTCCTATGGCTTAGCTGATAGTGAGCTGCTTTCCTATGGCTTAGCTGATAGTGAGCTGCTTTCCTATGGCTTAGCTGATAGTGAGCTGCTTTCCTATGGCTTAGCTGATAGTGAGCTGCTTTCCTATGGCTTAGCTGATAGTGAGCTGCTTTCCTATGGCTTAGCTGATAGTGAGCTGCTTTCCTATGGCTTAGCTGATAGTGAGCTGCTTTCCTATGGCTTAGCTGATAGTGAGCTGCTTTCCTATGGCTTAGCTGATAGTGAGCTGCTTTAGTGATGGCTTTTAGCTGAGTCTCCAGTGATGGCTTCCTATTCTGATAGTGAGCTGCTTTGCTTTCTATGTGAAGCTGATTCTGAGCTGCTTTCCTATGAGCTGCTTTCCTATGGCCAAGCTGATAGTGAGCTGCTTTCCTATGGTTAATATTATTATTATTATTATTAGCTGATATTGAGCTGCTTTTATTAAGCTGATAGTGAGCTGCTTTCCTATAGTGATAGCTGCTTTCCTGCAAGGCTTACGATAGTGACTTTTTTTATGACTTTCTAGCCAAGACACTGGTCTGACTCCAGGTACCTGGCTGCTTTTCCTACTCCCTCTAAAAATGATCAAGAGTCACTGGGTTTTTTCTCATTTTGAATCGGGTTTCCTTCTCCCTATTCTCTTCAATTGAAATTTGAAAAAATAAAAAATTATTAATAAAATTTGAATTCTATTCTTTATGAGTTTAGACGTGAAGTTCAAGAGAAAAATGAAGAAATATTTTTTTATTATTTTATTATATCATTTTATTGGTTGAACGTCAGCAAGAGTTGAAAAAAAGTATGTCTTTTCTTTTTCTCAGTGTGAGTATCTGGAGAAGACCAAGAACTGGTCAGATGAACCATGCAACCCACCTGGCTGCTGTGTTGCCGTATCTCTGTGCCTGCCAAAATGATCTGTATGGCTTTTTTTTCTTCTCAGTGTTATGTAATATAGTTTACTACTATTTTTTTTTTTTAACTTTTAGTTTTTTTCTTTCTTTGTTAGGGCGATCTGCATCATTTTGTTATTTTTGTTATTACTGGTATGTTTTTGCTGAATGTTTTTGCTGAATTGTTTGATTGCAGGAACACATTGTTTTCACTGCAACTTTCTCATGCTTCAGGAGTTGCAGACCTTGTGCCGCAATTCCAGGCAGGTGGCTTTCCACTTCTCCAACACGGACCAAGAGGCTTTACGCAACCTGCACAAGCTGATGGGTACTGGATTTGTAAGTATTCACTGGCCATCTTGCCGTGGTATTTGCAAAATTAAAGGAATGTGTGCATTCTTTTGACAAGGATGCAAGTTTTGGGGACAACATGCATGATATTCCTGTTTCTGGGTCAGGGAGGCAAAGCTGAAGCTCATTGCCAAACCCTTGCCTGTGTAGACCGAGTTGCTTTTTACCATAAAATCAGGAACAATCTGCAGTAATAACTTACCACAGTTCAGGATGGTACAAATTAGTGTCAAACGATGTTATATTTTGCAAGTCTTTGCAATCAATCCACTTTTGACCTAGTTTTACATGTTACACTTTTGTCTCTGTTTTTAACTCTGAGTAGTACATTTAAGTATTTTTTCAAGCCATAGGTTCTGAACATGACTATGTTTGGCTAGCCTTTTGCTACACTTTTGACTACGGTTTGCCAACCCTGTATTACACTTTATGATGATTTTCAGGCTGGCTGTGTTCATTTCCCTCCCCAATCCCCCTCTGAGACACGAATCATTCTCCTCCTATTCAGCGTGAAGAAGAGAGCTTTCATTGGCCTCATCCCCAATGACCAGAGTGCCTTTGTGCAAGGCATCAAGAACGTCCTGACACAGCACAAACTCAAGGTAAGTTTTGTGTTTGGACAGAAGTCTGAGAAATGTGTAGTATGGCAGTATGCTGCTCCTGCTGTAGCGTTGAATATGTAATTTTGTGCATGACGAAGACTTGTGTACGGAATTGGTGGTTATGATGTTATAAATGTGGTGTGTGTGCATGTTATGTGCAAGCTGCACTATCCTTTCCTTCGTTTGATCAAACTTTTCTTGTTTTTGTAAAACATGGTTATTTTCACGCAGTTTTGTGTATGTGTAAATGTGTTTCGGTGGAGCAGTGACAGCGGGATGCCCGACAAGGGTTAGGAGTTAGTGGTACACAGACAAACACATTGCTGTCAGCTGTTATTTTGGCTTTGGAAGTAGCAACTGCCCTAGATCTTTGTAGATGTAGAGCTTGGCACACTTTAGTACTTTTGTATCCCTCGTGATGCCAATGAGTAGTTTGTTGACCATTTGTGTATTTATACTAGTGCTTGAAAAAAAAAAGTTATTGACCTTATATTGTCCCATTTTATCAGGACATTCTGGGCCGCCTCCCCAAACCCAGTCTACCTAATATTAGTCGGGTTTTTGAAATTTTGCTGGGGGAGCATACCAGAGTATCCGGAGAAAACCCCCGAGACGATGCATGAGTCAAAAGTATATCATATTTAAAGAAACATAATGCCCAGAGGCGAGATCGATCCCACACCAGTCAAGCATTATTGTGAACAAAAAGAGTTAGTCCCACCTTAGACCACATGGTCACAATGCTCGCTTATAATGCTGCTTCTTATTATTATTCAGGAAACTCAAAACTGTACACAGTCAGCAAAATACCATTTTAAATTGTAGGTAAAGGTAAGGTAAAGGTAGTCCCATAGCCTGTGGCCGTAGGGGAGCGTGATGTTGGAGATCACACTTATCTTGGGCCAGCATAATGAGGGTGATGCCCATCTCTCTCCCTCGCTGCTTTACCTTCCCCACCCTTAAGAGAGTAGGTACTCAGTCACAGTTGAGTCAACTGGGGGGCGTTATTATTTGTCGCTTCACGTTTTGCGGTCACCCATCCAAGTGCTAACCTCACTGGACGATGCTTAACTTGCGACACAGTAGCGAGTGCTCCAACCACTGCACTATCCGTAAAATATCAATATAAACCAAGCACTGAGGACTGGTTTTAATGTTGACAGGACCAGTTGTCTTTAGGAGTTAGTCCCTCCCCACCCTCATCCCAAGCTGATCGAATCCATTGCCAACCAATAGATAAATTAAAATCTTGGTGCTCATCCTGTATGTCCTGTGTTTTGACGGCAGAAATATATATCCAGTCTCTCTCTCACTCACTCACTCTATATTTCTGTCTGTCTCTCTCACTTTCATTCTCACTCACTCACTTTTTTCTCTCTCTGTCATGTGATTTATCGGTGTCTTGTAATGGTGTTAATTGTGCAATTTGGGTATTATTGTTCTACATTGTAAGTGTCAGTTTTCAAAGTCGTTATTCTTTTATTTGTATCAGTTAGTCTGTATACGAGTGAGTATAAACTGAAGTCGCATGGACTTTAAAGATCCTGACGCTCATGTCCTAGTCGGGTGAGTGCCAGCAACACAAATACAGCCAGCACCCACTAGGTCTTTTCTCCCCAGCTTTGGTCGCTAAGGATTGTGCTCAAAGGTTGCAGGTTGGCGATTCCGTTGGCTTGAGTTAGATTCTGTATCAGCCAATGTCGAGCAACTCTTGAGTTGGAAAAAATCTATATAAGAAAGATTAAATAAATAAAATAAATAATATATTGAGCAAATTGGTTTTGTGTTTGATGTTGTGCCTTATAAAGTATATTATTAATATTATTATTATTATTATTATTATTATTATTATTATTATTATTATTATTATTGTGGTTGTTAGTAGTCATGTGCATTTGAGCTTTGTTAGATGGGGGCAGAGGTTAGGGAGGAAGGGGACAGGGGTGTTACCCAAAAAATGTGGATTGCTACCGATTGTCTTTCAATCCATCTGTGACACACGTGGGCCGTACCAGCTGGCAAAATCTCTAGAGCAATCACTATTTATTATTATTATTATTGTTATTATTTTTTTAAATTATTATTTTTAAAAATATGTTATTATTTTCCTGTTATGGAGGAGTGATTGTGCAGATTGACCGATTTCTTTTTTTCATTGTCGGCGGGGAAGGACATATTTCAGTGTCAATGTAGACACGGAGATCAGTGTAAACTGCTAACATTGATAATTTTGGCGTTTTAGTGTGGACATTTATTTAACCTTTTCATTAGATTGGTTGACATTTTCATTTGTTGTGTGTGCAAATGAATTTCCTGTTTTTATTATTGAGGTGTTGCTAGTTGATCTTTGACAGGTTCCTTTTAGTTGATTTTTACATAAAAAAAAAAGATTTTGGATATTATTATCCTCATCATTATTTTTATTTGTTTTAAAATAGAAAAACACATTTAATTGTAAGGTTGGAATGGTTGGTTGTTGATTTATGTTGGAGAATTATGTTCTGACCTAGAAAAGGGTCAGGAAGCTCTTGCACTTACAGTAGTTTGGATGTGTTGTACAAAACTTGAATGTAAATTGCTGTTCACGTTGTCTTGTTTATTTGTTGTTACCCGTTGTATTCAGTCACGCAGACCCTTCATTTTTATTTGGATTAGTTTTCTTGCTGCAATTTTCTTCTTTTAGCTCAGCTTTTATTTTAGTTTTTTTTTACATGGTAGAGGGGTTTATTTTTTAAATTATTTTTTCTCCATTTATTTTTGTTGTATATTTTTACCTTTATCATTATTGTTCTTACAATTATTTTTTTCAAATTCATGATCCTTTTGCAATTGGTTGAAGATTTAGCCATGTTATATGCTTATATAATATATATGAATGCTGCGTGAATGCATGGAATGGAAAAAACACACCCACACAAATCGCTTACAAATTTTCTCTTTGTTGTATTAGTGCTTGGGACAAACACACACAAAATATTGGTTTGATGATAACTCTGTAGAAAGGAAGCTCTTTGTATTTATGAATGTATTTATTTTTAATGTCTGCATTCAGAGTTGCACAAAGCATGCACATGGGGGTTTGTTCATTTATATTACTTTTACATTTTCCATTAAAAATACTTAACTTATATGGCAGAATGCACGCAGTGAAATGTTGTTCTGTTAGATTTAATTATCATAGTCATAAGGAAATAAAAACAACAAACTCATGTGTTAAGTAACTTAAGAGCTAAGAATTTTCTATTTATTTAACTCCATTCTTGTTATTAGCAAAACTTAATCAAAATTATTATTATTACTGTCTGCAATTTCTTGACCTAAGAGAACAGAATCCCCTTATATGATATGGCACATGATAAATATATTAATAATTATTATTATTATTGTTATTATTATTATTATTATATTCGGGGGAGACAAAAAGGGGGAGGGGAGTTATGAGTCAAACATCATTACACGAGTATTCATGTAGAGCTGGAGGTCAAGATCATTTGAAGATTAAAGTCAATATTGCTTTGCATTTTAAGGGAACTGTTTTATTTATTTATTTATTTATTTATTTTTTACTCACCTAATCTATACTGGGCATTCATTTTCATGTAGATTCAGGAGAATAAGTTCACTAAAGAACATATGTGAAGTCAAATGGGCTTTGCCCATCTAGTGTCAAACTTGTGATGCCTTGTGCAATGGAAATTTCTTGAAAAGTTTTATTGGAGGTGTTACGATTGAGACGCGCACGATAGATCAGATCATTTTTGTTTTGCAAAACATACAATAAAGCGTGTATTTACCTTTGATTTGATTTTGCGTTGTTGCTAGAAGAAGCTTTGTATAGCGTTGATAATTTTCATCGGTCAATATTGTTGAGAATTTTCTGGAATTGTTTATTATCAATAAAAACTTCTAGACCTTACGGGTAAAAGCTGGTTGAATCTAAACAATATATGATGTAAGGCAGTGCATAGTTCCGGTGACGAGTTTTATTTTTATTGGTTGTTATTGCCTCATGCTTTAATGTTCAAACTTTTTCTCGATAGCAGAGAGGCTATAATAAATAATGCACTGTCTGCTTGTGAGGATGATCTCTATAATGATTTTTGGAAAGCGATCTTGTATGCATTTGTGATGTTTGCTGGATAAAGTTGGAAAACTTTATACGATGACTCCTGCCTTGTTGCTGAGTGAACAGGCTGTGGTGGATAAACGAATTCGATTTACACTTATCAAGATTCAAGCATCGGGGCTGAGGCAGCTATTGATAGATACCGTGTAACAGGTTTGAATAACCCCCTGGCTGTATAGTATTGTGCAACCCTGTGTACATTGCTGCCTTGCTACTGAATGTTGCTATGACTATGAGAATCTGTGCTGATCATTTATGTAGTTTTGAGCTGTGTCAGTAGTCTGTCTGTTGTTGATGCGGTTGCTGTTGTTGATGTGATTTCTGTTGTTGATGTGGTGATGTGGCATGATGCGTGTTATCTGTTGTCTGTAGACCCAACCTAAAGCTCTGCAGGCCGCGATGGTGCAAGCGGCTGCACAACAAGCTCTTGCACAACAAGCTGCGCAGCAAGCCAACCAACAAGCCATTGCAATGAACCAGGTAACTAGGGTGGTAAGGATCACGTGTTAGAGCTAAATTGTTGTAACAAAAATCCAGACTTACTGATTTTTAAAAAAAATCTGGCCACTCTCAGCCCTATCAAAAAATTGTTGCCACTTGTAACCCTATCTGGAAATTGTTGTGAAATTCCAGAGAGCACAAGAGATACGTTTCCTTCTTATATAATATGTTTAAGTTTAGAGGTATAAGTAGTGACATAAAATGACAGAAGAACTTGGGGAAGTAGCATGGTGGTACTCTTTGCTGGTCGCTAAGTGGAATGAGTTTGTAAAGTAATATTCCAGTATTTGCACTCCAAACCAGTGTCATTTATATTTCGTGCAAACAGTTGTAAAACTGTATTTTACCTAGTAATCAGTTGATTAAAAAATACATAAATATATAAAAGAGGGGACAGCTTGTGCTAGAAGTAGTTGTGGGGCTGGGTAGCTCAGCCGAAAGGTACCTGGTTCGAATCCCATTTTGGTCAACGTGTGACAACATTATTTTCCCCTTACTATCAAATGGTTTGCTGGTGTCAGAATAATGTGACCAGTAGTCGCCTATACACTCCGTGTCGTGTGACTATAATCTACAATTAATAGCTAGAACAGTATGAGTCCCAACAGTCACACTAACATCTCCATCACAGCATCCCTTAAGCAGGTAATAGATTCATGTTTTGTAGATCCGCATGTTTTCAATCTGCATTTTCTTAGCTTTTCTTACGTCAATCTATATAGTTGTTGCTTTTCATAAATGTATTTTAGTCGTGATTACTGTACCATTTATTGATGTTTACTGTTGGTACCATTCCTGCAGTGCCTGTTTCATTGTGCACTAGCATTCTATCATCATGGGATCTTCCTATTGTATGCTGTTTTCATCATCCCATCTTCTCAAAGACTATGTGGGTTTGCGTGATGGTATGTGTTAAAGTGAGCATTTGAGTGGACAAATGAGAGAGAGGGAAGCTCTATCATTAGAGCCTGCCGAGAGTGAATGTGAGTTCTTTCATTGTTTACCTCTTTGTTGATCTGTGAAACTTTGCGAATTAGTGTGTCTAAACCTTGAGCAATTCTTTGATTAGGGAAATGGGAATTGCACAATTCATTTAATTTTTTTTTAAATCTCTCCAGGTGATAATCTTTTCTGATTTGTATGGATGATATGTATGGATAATATACGCTCAAAAAATGATAAATCAGGCATCCAAAGCTTTGGATGGCTTTGAAATGGGATGATCCCATGCCTCATGACCATGTGTATTGCACTGTTGTGGTTCATGTTCTTGCAACCTGGCCTTGACAACTCACCTGCACACTTGTTCACAGGCGCACATGCACACATAAAATAGCAACTATGATCTGCATATTTTAAAGAAAAAAGTAATATTTATTTTGATAATTTGTCTGGCTTATAATATATTGATGCTCAGTCATTATGGTGCCTACTGATTTGATCACAAATATTCGTTTTAGAAACACTTATTTCCAAAGCTCAAGAACTCTTACCCTTTGTGATGAATATGTTGCGTGCAGAACATGCCTCAGGGTGGGCAAGGCGGCTCATCGGGCATGGATGCCGGAGCCATGAACCAGGGTCAGAATCCTGCTGTGACTGCCAGCATGGGCCCAGGCAACAGTGGGCAAACCAGCCAGCCCATGATGAGCAACCAGAACCCTAACCAAACCCCTGTGAGTTTGTGGATGAATTGCATTGGTACTAGCCTCACAGAGAATCATTAAAACATTGGCATATATGGTATGGCTGATGAGGCTGATGGTGTGGTAATTTTCACACTCATGAAAAAAGGTAACTTTCAGGAGTGGGAAAATTACCCCACAATCAGCCTCATCAGCCATCCCAGCAAGGCTCTCCTGAAAATAATACTCAACAGGTTGAAACCCCAAGCTGAACAAATGATAGCTGAAGAACAAGCAGGATTCAGGGCAGGGCAAAGTACCACTGAACAGATTTTCAACCTCAGAATAATCTGTGAGAAATACTACAGCACCAACAACATCTATATCGTGTGTTTGTAGACTTCAAGAAAGCGTTTGACAACCATGAGAGTGTACAACATCAGCCCTAAAATTATTGAAGTCATCAAAAGCCTGTATGACAAGGCTACCAGTGCAGTCCTCCATAACAGCACCATTGGAAACTGGTTCAAAACAACACTCTGTGTGTGTCAAGGATGCCTACTCTCTCCAACACTCTTTAACATCTTCCCTAGAGCGCATCCTGTCAGATGCCCTCATGCAGATCATGAAGGTACAGTCAGCATAGGGGGTAGAGGAATCTTCAACCTCTGTTTGGCGGATGACATTGATGGATTTGGCTGCAGAGAAACAAGAACTTAAACAGCTAGTACAGAGGCTGGACACCACCTCCAGAGCCTATGGAATGGAAATAAGTGCAGAGAAGACCAAAATGATGACCAACAACAACAATGGCATCAACATGGACATCAAAGTCCAATGCCAATTCCTCAACACAGTGCATAGCTTCAAATATTTAGGAGCCATTGTATCAGACAATGGGTCCTGACAGGAAGTCCTCTCCAGGATTGCACAAACAACTGCTGCCCTGACAAGGTTGAAGCCCATTTGGAAAGACAGGACCATCAGTCTACATTCCAAGGTAAGGCTGCTGCACTCCCTTGTCATCTCCATCTTCCTATACTCTTGCGAAACATGGACCCTCACAGCAGATCTACAACAAAGAATACAAAGCATGGAGATGAAGTGTAACAGAAGACTTCTGGGTATTTCCTATACCCAGCTCATCACCAACAACAAAATCCGACATACCATCACACAAGCCATTGGACAACATGATGACATGCTCGAAGTGATGAAGAAACGGAAACTACGATGGTACGGCCACATCACCAGAGCATCACGTTTGCAAAGACCATCCTGCAAGGCACGGTGCAAGGATGCAGAAGAAGAGGGAGACAAAAAAAGAGGTGGGAGGATAATATTTGAGAATGGACTGGCTTGACACTGAGCAAAGCCGTGAGGGTTGCTGAGGACAGAGAAACATGGAGTACGCTGGTCAAACGATCATCTGTGATGCCCCTACGACCTCTGAGTTACGGGATAGGATTGGATAGGATAGGATAAGTATGGATCCAGGGTTGCATGATCACTTTCAGTGTTTGTCTTAGTATGCATGCATTTAATGAAGAAAAATTGCATCACCTGTCACAAAAGTGTGTGTCTGCAGCCACACACACAAAAAGCATAATTATGTAATATTTTGCAAGTTCTATGATAGTATGTTTGTTGTATTCTGAATGAAATGATGTTGATTTTGGTCACCTGTGTTTAATACGTGCTTCTTTCTTGCTCGGTGCACTGAATAAGAGAAATAAAGATAGAAAATAATAAATAAATTTGGTTTTAGGAAAAGTTCAGTTGCAGAACTTTAGTTGTAGTAATAGGCATCATTGTCAATAATTAAGATCAAAACACAGAATTTTGCAATGTTGAAGTGAAAGTAACCCCAGGTTCATCATGACCGTTTAATTTATTGTGCTGTTTTTGTCCATCTGGTCAGCAGCAGAGCATCCAGCAGATGCAGATGGAGGCCAAGCAGAGAGAACTTCAGTTTCAGCAACAACAGCAACAACAGCAACAACAACAGCAGCATCAACAGCAGCAGCAACAACAGAAACCTGTGGCTGGACAGAAAAATATGGCAATGATGCGGCAGCAACACATGATGGGTAAGAATTGTTTGTATTCACCCAAGATTTTTGTAAATGCTACTAGTCTCACTGTCCTAAAAATTGGCTCAGAAGATAAGTTGCTGCACTCGTGCACTCTCTACTTTTCTGTAGGATAAGCTTAATGCTTGGAAGTTTTATTTTGTTCTCTTTCTCTTGTTCTCTCTCTATGTGCAGAATTTGTCATGATGTATATATTGTAGTAATACGTGTTAGATTCATGCTTTTCCTCGATTCCTTATGATCACTTAATTTTTCTTAGCAGTATCACTGATACAGAATTGAGAAAGCACTGTTGTGAAAAGAAGAACAGGTTTTGTTTTTTATATATATGTAAGTGTTTTATATATATATATGTAAGTGTTTGTTTTTTTATATATATGTAAGTGTTTGTTTTATATATATATGTAAGTGCTTCTTCTTCTTCTTTTCTTTCCTTCTCCTTTTTCTTCTGCAAAATGCCAGGCTGTTTTTGCAAAGAATATTTAGGCTGATTTTGCTAAAATAATTTTTTATTCATTTGCCATAGCTAGAATATTTTGTTTTGCTTGGCAGTGCTGCTAAGCAGTTTTTGTTAAGCTCTAGAGCTTTAGATAACCTGTCATAAGCTCCTCTTCATTTTTAGGCATATCTTTGAAGATGCTATTTCAGATTTTGTTCTGACGTGTTTGTGATATACAAAGTATTTCTTGTGGAGTTTTAATGTTGAGGAACAACATGATATGAATAACATACTTTCCATTGCTTTTCGGATATTTCATTATAATGCTTTATTATGCTCTTTTAATTTTGGTTTATTCATTCGAGCTTGCGACCTGCAGCCCATGTTTTTAAAAAATGTATTTATAACTTAACTTGCGCTTTTATACCGAGAAAATTATATTTATTAGCTGATTAACTTGTGCTTTCGTGCTGAGAAATGTTACCTTCAAACTGGCACGTTCATGTAGAGAAAATTGACATTCAGGCTTCTCGAATTGCGCCCTCATATCAAGGAAAGGGTCTGTTGGAACTATTTAAATCTTTCTATAGATGTATTTATTATACTCAAGTTATGATTTCAATTTCAAATCCAAAAAAACGTTTTGTTCAACCTGTTGAAATCTCTTTGGAATCAATGTGCACATTCATATCGATCGGATTTTTTGTTTGACTTACTAAAATCTTGCATAGTAACTGTACTATTTGTGCATTGTCCATATTGTTAAAACCCTCCTCATTGTGACTACTATCTATGTGACTGTTTTCTAACAGTGGTATGATTGTTTATGCTTGCCACATTTAGACCATGATATGTACTATCCTGGCCATCCGTACTTGTATCATCACGGTACGTTGCGACAATTTTCGTAGGGTTTTCTGTCTCTCTGCTTGCTTGGGTGGATGGGTAATGTGTACTCGGAGTCTGCTTGGTAAATCTGTAACCAATTTTTTGTTTGGTTTTGGTTTTTTCACGGCTGGGTAATTTCTTTAGTTGTTTCCCCCAGATAAAAATCGGTTAAAAGAGTTTTAATTATTTTTTTTGTTTTACTCCACAACTGTTATTCATGAATCCTTTTTGATTGACTCACACGCATAGTAATGCCAGTCTGTGTTCTCATCCTAAAAAAATGTGTTTCTAAATTTTTGCAAATCTGTGCAAGATAAGACCTAATTAGTCTGAAACGTATATTTTAAAAAATATTTTTAAAGTCCCTCCATCTGTCTGTGTAAAACTTGTAAGTGGATTAATATCTCAGAACCTATTTCAACTATCACAACCAAACTTGGTAAGATGGTGTATAGCCATGAAACCTAATAAATGATCAGTAAATGAATGACTTTGCTTCAAAATCAAAGTCACAAAGTCCAGAAGTATTAGTTAAAAAAATGAGTTTTTCCAGAAAACTTTTTTTCTTATCTTTCTTATAGGTATTGCAAAAACATACAAAAATATAAGTCATTGTACAGTGGAATGGCTGTTTATTTAAAATGTAATATGCTACAACACTGGGTTATTTGATCAGACATCAATGAGTGGTCACATAAGGGTCAAGTTCATTCAAAGGTCAAGGTTACTGAAGGCCAAAGTCATCTTAAGTTGTTTTGACATTATACAACTTTTGATGTTGTTTATTTGATAGTACATGGGTGTATTTGGAGCCAGAGTTCAAGGTCATAACAATAACAACAGCATAGCAAGATCAAAGTCGGTATTTGCATTTTAATGCCGCCCTTTCATTTGGGTTTTTTCTGGGCATTCATTTTCATGTAAATATTGTGATTTCCATAAGGAGCATGTGAGTCATATATACTTTGCACTTCTAGTTTTTTAAGGTTTTGGATTTAAATGATAAAAAGGTGAAAAGACTCTATAAAGAGCTCTATACAGTTTTTGAACTGATTTTTATTTTTTAGAGCAAACTTTGTCACACATAACTTCATAAGAACGTCTTCTGATGACATTCCAATTCGAAATGTGTCGTTTTTTTTTTTTTTTTTTTAATGTGTAGGCCATCCAATTATCCTAAATTAGGAATGCCACTATGTAGATTTTGTTTTGTACAGCAGACTCAGAGTACATGGCTTTGATTGGAGAAGGGCTTCAGGTCAGAGTTTTTAAAAATGGTTAAGGTCGTTCAGTATGTTTTGGTTTCATGCTTTGGGGACGTTGCTTTTGGAATTTTATGCATTGGTTTTGGAGATTGAAACTGAAAGAACTGGCGTGGTCATTTGCTTTGGGTTGGGGAGTAGGTACTGAGCTTGGCACCAGAGTTAGGTAAGATGTTGTGTTCATCTTGGCACACACTTGAAACCCTAACATGTGTATATGTAGTATTATGACTGATAAAACAATGTTTATTCAATCCTGTCTTAGCTAAGGGCTATTTTCGCTATGGCTTTTCACATAGAATAATGTGAGAAATTACTTTGACCTTACGAGTATTAGCCACTTGCAGTCTATCATTATTTCTGTGATTTTCTTTATGAGGGATACAATTTAGCCATGTCATTTGAAACCCTGTTTATCCTATGGCTTTTCATAATGCATAATTTGCATAAGGTGGTGTTTTTGATTTGGTGGATTGAGATTGATTGATTAAGCTCTTTGTTATGTGCCAAAATCAATGATACACATCATGCTTATTCTCAGGCCATCAATCAGTCTAAAACTGTACCTTTTTTTGTAACTTCTTCTACCTTTTCATGTTCTGAACACAGTTACATTGTAAAATGCAGAAAGATTGGCTGTTGAACTTTCTGCAGCCCTTTATAGTGCCCGTAGGAAGCTGTATAAGCTCTCGTATAGGGTACAGTACTACAACTATAAGCCCATGCTCAGTTGGAAGCAGCAGCTCTGTGTGCAGTCTCTGTTTACAAGGAATGTTGGCAATGTGTCTGGTCTGGTTTGGCTAAAATGTAGTAGTTTGGGGATAGATGAAATATTCACTTTTTCCTCTTCCTATTTTGATTAATTTTATTTCATACTGGGATGATCAGTTGTTTGATGTTTCTTCTTCTTTTTGGGATTCCTTCATTTCATAGTTCTCATCTAAATTATTCGTAGTTTGATATTTGGTTGAAGGTGGACATTTCTCTCTCTGCGGTATTTGATTTATGCTTTTGAATAAGGTAAGGTGTTTGTGGATTCTCACTCAAATGTTCTTTTGTTAGTGTTTGTATTTCATCTATATATTTATTATTCATTTAAGAATTCCAAATGTATTTTTATTGGCAATTGGTATCTTATTATTTTTATTACAGATGAAAACAAATTGAAAACTAAACTTACCTGATTAAGTTTTACATGTTTGTCTTTTACCTTTTACTGTATACATTCTATTGTCTGCTTTTTTCAATGGTTAGTAGGTTTTAAAAAATCTGTTTAAGGTAACATAGGAACAGAAAATAAGGGCGGTAGATAGGCTTTTTTTTTTTCTAAACCTTTTACACTCATGATGTTTCACTCAGTTTATTTTTTGGCTTTTTTGTTCTTTTTTGTGTTTTTTAGACCAACTTCAAAAAAAGTTTAGGGTTGGTCAAAAATTAGGGTTGGTCAAGATACCGTAAACAGACTGAGACATATTTAATGAGGTATGGGGGTAGTGGAAGGGGTGGGGAGGAGGGGAATGAAGGCAGAGGGGGCTTATTTATTTGCTAAAATTGTGAGGTAAACATTTGGCCATTTCTAAAGACATGAACCCTTGAATAGAATTCTCTATTGTTTTGCGTATGTAATCTGCTTTTGCAATTTCAAATAGTCCTTTTGACCTTAATGCTTTTTTTGCATTTCTTTTTTTTTAGGGTTTTGGGTGTGCACGATGCTTGAGTCCTATTTAGTACATAAATTCAATACTGCTTGGTTCACATTCATATCAACAGCTTAATAAGCACACCTACATCCCTTATAATCAGTTCTGTACAATAAATAATTGTAGAGCAGCAGCGATCGTTTCACTATTGT
Organism: Oncomelania hupensis; assembly: GCA_036898135.1. Lineage (NCBI taxonomy): Eukaryota > Metazoa > Mollusca > Gastropoda > Littorinimorpha > Pomatiopsidae > Oncomelania > Oncomelania hupensis. Next base: position 32,694,012 of record CM072517.1, on the reverse strand, counting down.
AAACTTAGGACAGGTTTGTGCGCTAAATAACCTCTTGCAGTTGAGAAAGGTAAGTGCAAAGACTAGACATTAGCTCTGACCTGCCGCTACTCTTATTTCTTTTGTAAAATTTTGTTGTCTTTTTGAATTTTGTATTTATGTTTTTGTTAAAATATATTTGAGCCTTATTTGCCTTGTTTGTCATGTTATGAAAGAAATCCCATCAATGCATTTAAATTTGCTTTTACAAAATATTCCCAGCAACACCAATGAATTTCCATTATGCTGGCTCTGGGTTTACTAAAAAGGTAAAAAGGTAATTCCATAGCCTTGTGGCCATAGGGGAGCGTGATGTTGGAGATCACACTTATCTTGGGCCAGCGTAATGAGGGTGATGCCCATCTCTCTCCCTCGCTGCTTTACCTTCCCCACCCTTAAGAGAGTAGGTACTCAGTCACAGTTGAGTCAACTGGGGGCGTTGTTATTTGTCGCTTCACGTTTTGCGGTCACCCATCCAAGTGCTAACCGCACTGGACGGTGCTTAACTTGCGACAGAGTAGCGAGTGCTCCAACCACTGCGCTATCCGACACACCTGGGTTTACTGTGTTAGTTTAATGTCGGTGGGAAGTTAATTTATTGTTAATAACATTTTTCATCATTTAATTCAGACTGAAGCAAATATGTATTTATTTATTTGAGTTTTGGTGTATTTAGTCCATTTTGTGTGTGTGTTGTTTTTCCAGTAGGGGTGTGTATTAGGTTTATTAAAATTATGTTTTCTTTATGTCTTTATAATGTTTATTTGTTTTACCTTTTCTGTTTAGCTACTTATTTTGATATATACTACACCGTTATGGCATAGTCAAAATGAGAATGTTCAAGAGATTATTTGCACACATATTGACATCCCAAAATGAACTAGATGATCTCTTTAATATTAAAAAGTATTTATTTGTACACGCAGGTGAAGTCATATTTGCATTAACACATTGTCTTGTAGTGTGTGTAATTTAGGTGCAAAGGGTAGTTTTGTTTAGTTGATTTATTTTTGTTTTCTTTTCAGTTATATTCTTTGGAGGGAAAGGGGGCAGTTATGGTTGTGGAAAATCTTCTTCTTCATTTCATAGTACTTTGCTGGATATGGAGTGGATTTTGGGACATATTTGCTACTGTTTACTTTTAGTTTTAGTGGGGAAAAGTGCGCAGTTTACTTTAATTTTAGTGTGTAAAATAGAAACCGATGTATTAGACATTTGGGGCTGTAGACCTTATTCATTTCTGAAAGGAAATGATTAAAACAGTGATTTGATCAAACTGATTTTAAATTAAATCTACATAAACTGCAAATTTGAACAATTAATTAATTAATGAATTAATAATAGCCTTTGATTATGTGCTCCAAACTGTAATTCTCAGTGCTGATTCATTAAAAAGTTGTAGCCTTTGTAGACTACTTAAAATGTTTGTCTTGTGAGGTAGAAAATGGCAACGCTTAAGAAAGAAAATGACATAAACCTTATTCTTTCTTAAGATTCCACAGTCATCCTTTAAATTATTATTTTCTGGTTTAAAAAAGCAGTAATTGCGCTTATTTGAAAATTTTTTTATTTTTATTATTATTTTTTTTTAAAATACTCATTTGTTTGACAACATTTTTTGTGATAGTAGTTGTGATTTTTCTGTAAACCTGTGTAGGTGGAAACTAGCTTGACTTCAATATTGGTCTTTCATGTTTGTAATAAAAGGCGCACAACATACGGGCTAAATGGGTGAGAATTGTCAATCAACACCAGTGGTGTCAGAATTAGATTTGTATTTTAGATTTAATTTGTTTTTTTGTATGAAAGGATATTTTTTTTAGTTCTTTGGTGATGGAAATTTATAAAGACTGATGGGATAATTGCAAGGATTCACAACCCAGAAATACTATCATCATAATTCATGATCATAATTCATAATATTGAGTGACAACAGACGTACTTCCTGGCATAGGATTGAATGTTTTAAGTCTTAGTTTTATTTGAAGTGTAATCATCAGTGGTCATTTGGGGTTGTTAGGGAACTCAAGCATAACTCGGTGCAAAACATACTTTTTATGTCAGGCTGGGGAACTCTCCTCGGATCCGTGATTTTCCGAGAAAAAATTAAATAGAGATCCAAGAAAAAAAATCGCTCCGAGAAAAAAATAAAAATAAAACGCAAACTATTCAAGTCTAAGTCTCGATCCATGTTCGTGTCCAGCTTTTTTTTCTCGTCACTAAAAGTGCCGCCCGCGCCTGCTATTGTTACATTGAGGCTTACTAGCATCACTTGACTACAGTGGGCAAAGGCGATGTTGAACGTTTGGCGGTTCACGTGAAGGTCTGTCCTTTGTCACTGTCCGCCATTGTTAGTTTATAATCACTATACTATCATGGTCAAGTTGTGTGTTTCACGTATTATTAACCGCGGAGACCCTTTTGAAGAAGGGCAAATCAACAACAAGTGGAAATGGGAATGGCTTGAAAAGATGGCGAAAGTGTAACTGCACTCCATGTCATGGGTAACTACTACTACTACTTATACTACTACTAATGATAATGTCCTTATGAACACATGATGAATATTATGAAAAACATCCACGTTTATCTCTCACAAAAAGCATTCTTTTTGGGTGTACATGCTATGAAACGTTCAGCTTCTGGGGAGGAGGGGGGGGGGGGTAAAGCCCCCCCAAATCCCCCCACCGGGGCTTTGCCCCTGGACCTGACCAGGGGCCTTATGGCGGCCACTGGACCGCGGCCGGATTTAAGAGATTTTTGCTTTCGACTGTTCCCCAGCCTGTTATGTGGATTTTAATATTCACTGTATTGACTGGACAATTAAGAGAGAGTCGCAAAGATTTCTTAAATATAAAATATCAAGGTTGTTACGATTGCTGTGTACTATTAACAGGTAGATTTGTTTATGACAGTTACTGAACACTAACGTGCACCTTACGGTGAGGTCTTCAGCTAAATAAGGTCAACAACTCTTCATTACCAACTATGAAGGATGAATACACAAACATTGTGACTTTATAAATTATTGGAATTCTATGTGACAAAAACGGTAAGAGAGAAAAGGATTCAGCTCCTAGTGATTGTGATATGCATTGATTTATAAAGCACGTGTATAGTGCTCCCCATTCCTCCAGTCCAACCCTTATTTCTTAAAACTCTTGTGATAAAACTCTCTGGTGATGATTCATCCTCTCCTTTAACCTCACTTATCAAGCTTATCGATTTTATAGCATAAAGTAACTTCTAACTGCTTTTAGCGAGCACATTTAGGAATTATGATGATGATAAAGGTTGAATGAAAATTCATGTTGCTACGACATGATGTTAAGAAATGGTGGTGTCAGCTGATGGTGGTGACAAATGCCTAATGATGATGACGATGACAGCAATTGCGTTCATATGTTGAATGATAATGATGTACTATTAATAACTCGATGGTGAATGCTTGCAGGCCAGCAGCAGATGAACCGACAGCATCAGAACCTTGCAGCACAGCGCATGCAGATGCAGCAGCAGCAGCAGCAGCAGCAGCAGCCTAATCAACAGCATCTGCGTCATATGCTCCAGGTATTCAAAATGGTTATTAGTGAAATTTGAATGCAGTAAGGCCCAATAAATTTTTGCAGCATGTTTTTAATTACTCAGTATGGGCTCCAGCATCTGTAAATGTTAACATCATTTTTTTTTTTTTTGGCTGAACAAGGTGTTCGAAAGAGGACTAAAAGTTAATTAATTATTATGCAAGGAGCCAGAGTAATTATGAAGTTGATGTTGATGTCTTGTATAGCTTGATTCTCCATGGCAGTATTCATGCTCATTGCACATGCAGTGAGTTGGGGAAGGAGGGGTGGTGATCCAAAAATCAAGTCAGACAGTCATCAGATGTAAGGAATGTACATAATGTACATATATATATGTCTACAGATTTGAGGCTCTTGACAAAGTATCAGAATAGATGAGGCTTCAGTGACCTCTTGAACACGGGCAAGCTATCACTCCGTTTCAAAGTTTTGCAGTGTGTCTATTTGTGTTTAGAAAGTCTGTTGAAACAGATGGGTCTTGAGCAACTTTTTGAAACTCGTGAGATTGTCTTTCTGTTTTAGCTGAAGTTACAGTGAATTACAGAGGTAATGTGCAGAGTTTGTAATGGCCCTGTATCCCATTTGTTTGTGTTGCCTTCTCTAACACTTGGCAACCTGAGACGACCCTGGCCTGCAGACACTTATCTCTGTAGATTGGTATTCTGTTGCTGTCCTAATTTGGTCTTTTAACAATAAAATATGTATGTATAGAGTGCAAATAAACCAAGCCACCACAACTATGAATTACAACAGTAATGCTATTAATTTAAACTGTGGATTCAATACTTAACAATTTTGTTTTATAGTATCCTGTCATTTAGAACTGTGGGTGATTTGTGTATTAAATAAATCTGTTCACAGCAACAGCATCAACAGCAGCAGCAGCAAATGAGGCAGCAGTTGCTAATGCAACAACAGCAGCATGGGAGACAACCAGGCCCCCAGAATCAGCCTGGAGTTATGGCTCCTGGTCAACAACAGATGCAGGGGATGCAGATGGGCCAAATGGGTGGTCAGCCGGCACAGAATCAGATGCAGATTGATGACTTCAACTTTGACTTCTCAAATATTTAAAATTGTTCAGTTGACCCATGGACAGAGGAAAGCCTATACAGTGGTTGTGGTGGCTTTTGGAGGCAAGATCTGTCTGTTAAAATTAGATCAAACTGTTAACATTAGATGCAAGAAAGTTTTTCTACAGAATTTTGACAAGTGCTGGGCATGGTGCCAAAGCCAGAAGTTTAAATTTATTTTTACGATTCGCATTATGGACTGTTGACAATTTTTTTTTTTTTTTTTTTTTTGAGGGGGAAGGGGGGGGGGGGGGTTGTTGATGTAATGGGAACGATCACTAGTGATGTATCAGATTTTCCTTTTATTTGTTGTTCATTAATTAATTTATTTTATGTAAGCGTTCTTAATCTATTTTCTTTCTTTTTGTATTCATTCCTTCAGGGGGCCCTGTTAAACAAGAATAATTATGCAAACAAGAATGCCAAAAATGTTCTGAAATATAAGCCCAGGGAGGTCTTTGGCCCATCTGGTAAAAAGCTATAACAAGAAGAAAGTTATGGCACGTAAGTGTTTTTGTGCAATACCTTTTTAAATGTAGAATTTTTAGAATTCACCTGTTTCATTCTTCTATCTTTTGGTCCATTTGCTATGAGCCATGTTAGATTTCCTGTGACCAATTTTTGACTCACATGCATAGCAATGTGAGTCTATGTATTCATCCAACCCCCACAATTTTTTTTCCATATGTGTACAGATCTCTGCAAGATGAATCCTAAATAGTCTAAAAATGACATTAAATTTTTTCAAAAAAGTCCGTCTTGTCTGTCTGTCCGTCATCTGCTGTGCTGTCTCTCTGTGCAAAACTTGTAAATGGATTAAAATCTCAGAACCTGTTTCAACTATCACAACCAAACTTGGTAAGGATGTGTATATCCATGAGACCTCATAAATGATCAGTGAATTAGTGACTTCACTTTAAGGTCAAGGTCACGGAATCAACAAATTTTAGTTTAAAAATGAATATTTTTCACAAAATTACATTTTTTTTCCAAAGTTATTAATAGTGAATTTATGATTCTTTGATGCACGATAGATATCAATGTAACACACGTACTTTAGAAATTTGGTCAACCTCACTCCAAGGTCAAGGTCACTGGAGCTGTTTCTTTATTTTGGTAGATTAACGTCCCCGGACACGTCAGCGTATAGGGGACTTATGGAGCTGTACAAAGTAGGTTAGTACAAGTACTTTTAAGTGACCTTGACCCCAAACTATGAGAGATATAAAGTCCAAACTTGTATTTAAAGATGATAGATTGTGTCAAAAGGCACATACGACTAACAAAATAAGACATCTAATGCTTATTGCTACAGCCGATTTATTTAGATGAAACAGAGATCTGGTCGTTCACTGATTGTCTGATGGCGGTTCTACATAGACTCTTCTCTAATGGCATCATCCGTATTACATATGAAATAGGCCAATACAACTAGGATACGACATACCTCCTAACCTCAGTAAAATGAAATACCGTAATTGAAAATTTTCTGTAGCATCAAAAACTATTACATGTTTCAGTTTTAGTACACTTTAAGCACTGAATTACAGTTACAGTATTGTATATATTAGTTGAAAACAAAATCGCTATCTGAATGTGAAACTTTATAAATAACTATAAACAATACCTGACTAATAAAACAGAAATAAGTGTTACACTCGGAATGACTTGAAAATTATCAGCGGCGCGTTCCGAACCATTTGCTAATATGAACAACGGTAGTAGTGCGTTGGAAACTAGTTAAACTTGCATTGTTTGGTATTGTAACTTTCAGTTTGTTTGTTTATTTGTTTAAACATTAATACAACTATGGCGGCAGCACGAACACCACTAGCGGCGGTGGATTGCTGGTGTTTTGTCTCTTTGGTCAGGTGGCATGCTGGGCGGCAGTGTAACTTTCTTGAAGAATGATGCGTTTCGAGTGACTTTGGCATCACTTCGGCTAGCGGTCAGCATTGAACCTTTCTTCGCGGTAATCAGTAGTGGTTTGGGAGAATAGTAAGGTGTCAATTTGTTCATTCTTTGTTGTTTCACAAGAACGGTGTTTCCAACTACAATGTCAGAGGTAACGGCTCGGAGCTTGGTGTCGGAATAAGTTTTCATCTTGCCTTTCTTATCGGCGTCACGTCGGCGAATGTCGGCATCACATACTGATGAGCGATTAGGCATGGCGGCGGCGGCAGGGACTTCTGGCAGCTTGATTTTAATCTTTCTGCCATACAAAGCTTCAGCAGGACTAACTCCTGTGGTAGCTTGAGGTGTTGCGTAGGAATCTGTACATTTCCTGTTTCCATGCTTTGTTCTCTATAGTAGCTGCTTGGATGGTCTTCTTTAGCATTGACATGAAACGTTCCATGCCTCCGTTTGCTTGGGGCCACAGAGGTATAATCCTTCTGTGCTTGAAAACCAGTTGTGTTGCGTAGTTGGCAAAATCAGCACTGTTGAAGGGTGAGCCATTGTCAGTCTTTACAACATCTGGAACACCATGGTGTGACAGAATGGCGTCCAATTTGGGCAATGTTTCTTTAGCGCTTGTTGAGTTCAAATTTTCAGCTTCAGGAAACCTAGAATAGGCATCGACTACAACTAGCAGTTAGTCTCCTGAGGGAAAGGGACCAGTGAAATCAACACTGACTTCGGACCAAGGGCGGTCAGGAAGCTGGGTCATTTTAATAGTCTCTTGGCTGTGTGCTGGGGTTGTAGACAGACAAGCAAGACAGGACTTAATCTTGCTTTCCACAAATCGATCCATGTACGGGAACCAAACTTTCTCACGTAGCAGTTTAGTTTTTGACCATACCTTGATGACCTTCGTGTGCAATGTCCAACACTCTGTGTTGAAGTAAGCTTGGGATGACGATGTGGCTGCATCGAAGTATTATACTATGTTATTCACACAGGGACAGCTGCATTCCAGATCCAATCAGCATTCTTCTTTGTCAGATCACGAAGTGGTTTGGTCAGTTTAGCATAATCTGGTATGAAACGAGAAATGTAATTGATCAGACCAAGGAAACTTCGCACTTCCTTTGCATTCTTGGGGGCATCAGCATTATGAACTGCACTGACTTTCTTTGGATCTGGCGAGATGCCGTAGCGTCCAAAAATATATCCATAGAATTCAATTGAATCTTTGTTGAACTCGCATTTTGACTTGTTGAGTGTCAGGTTTCGTTCTTTCAGACGGTCGAACACTTTGGTTTGCATCATGATCTGCTTGCTTCTTGCCATGAATAAGGATATCATCACTCGTGTTGAGTGCATCAGGGATATCTGAAAGTAATTCAGCAATGTGATTATTAAAAATCTCAGCAGCACTGGTAACGTCAAAATTTAGTCACTTGTATCTTCTCAATCCAACATGCGTTGAAAATGTTGTCAAATATCTGGATTTCTCATCCAACTCCAGCTGATGGTATCCAGAATTTAGATCCAATTTACTAAAAACATTTGACTGATACAGCTGCATCAGAATATCATCAATCGTTGGCATGATGTGTCTTGTTCTCTTGATTGCTTTATTCGGTAGCCTCATGTCTACACAAAGTCTAATTTTATCTGGATTGTTTGGCTTGGGCGCTGCAACGATTGGTGAAACCCATGGCGTCGGTCCATCCACTTTTTCAATGATGTCAAGGTCTTCAAGTCTTTTCAATTCTTGTTCCACTTGCTTCCTCAAATAAATGGAATTCGTTGATGAGGTTGCGCTGTGGGCTGGACTGTCTTGTCTTCATGCAGTACTACCTTTACACTTGGCTTCAGCTTTCCTAAACCTTGAAACAGTTGTGGATTGTCTTCACAAAGGACCTCAGCTGTAGTACGAGTTGACGTAGTGAATGCACAACTCACAAGTCGGAGATTTTCTGAAGTTTTTGCACTCAGCAGATTTCCACTCCTTTTGTTCTTCTTCGATCGTACAACATAAAATGTTGCCTTGGCCATACATCAGCCTCAAATTTTCAAAGTAGTGGCAATGGATTCTTGGTACCATATGCATAGATCTTCATATTGGTGGAATACAGCGTTTGAACTGCAAATATATTCGTGTACGATTCCTCATCAATGATATTGACTGTAGCACCAGTATCAATATGGAATGGAACTGTATCACCTGCAATGGTTATGTCCACACATGGTGTTGTTTTCCTTTTCTCTACTAAACCAAACACATATCCATTTTCGTCAGAACAATCTGGGTCGTCGCCCTGAACAGTCATGGAATTTTCTGTATTGTTGTGGGAACGTGAATAACGATTATTGGAATTGCCTGATGACCTACATACTCTGGCAAAATGTCCACGTTTTGAACATGAACCACAGACTGCATCTTTGGCTGGGTATTTATCTCGTTGATGACGATCTTTTCCACACCATCCGCATCGTTTCCTGTAGGTAGTAGCTTTCTTTTGCGGTTGATTTTGATGCGTATGATCATTTTTTTTGTGGTCGTCGTTGTTGAGCAGCTTTGTTTGACTGCAAAGGTCGAGGAGCGCCTTGAGCCTTTACAAAGTTAGCTGAAGCAGAGACTGAGTAGGGATGATGACGAACAGCTCTGAATAAATTGTGCCTTGATTTCATTCTCGATATCTGCAAAATCACATCGATCAGCAAGGAATCGTAACCTTATATGATAAGCATCGATGGTTTCATCTGCGTTTTGTTTCTCTAGCCTGAACTTGTAAATTTCATACTGAATGTTTTTCTTTGGGTTGAAATGTGTAGCCTAGTGAGCGAATGAACGAATACAGCATACTCATCTTCACATTCAGCATCTTCTCCTCTCTGCTCTGCTGTGAATGACTCATAGATACTGAATACTTCTTCTCCAGCATAGTGAAGCAAAAGGGCCTTCTTCCTTCTTCTACTGGTCACATTGATTGCACTGAGCAGATTTTCAAACCGTCTGAGCCATCTTGTCCGTCTTGTAGCAACAACACAGCATTTTTTCAAAACCCCCCCAAAATTTTTTTTTGCCTAAATTTAATACAGGATAACATGTATATTGCAAAAAAAAAAATCATTTTTTAACATTAGTCGAAATTTTTTTTTTATAGCCATTAAAGAAAAAACGCGAATCAACATTTTCAGCTCTTTTTCCATTTTAGGTGACCGGCCGATGGCCTGCTTATATATTGGACAGAATGTTAATTTAACGCTTTAATAAGTTAGTCCTTGATGTGATCTTTGTAAACAAATTAAAAAAAACTCAAACTTAATGTATCATGCATGAGAAATTATTTGTATTTTGAAGTGTGTAAGCATAAAATAGGCCTATCACTCAGGGCTAACTCTATTTGTCATCACGGACGACAACTCTTGGCATGTGTTGATGCTATGTGCAGGAACTACAAACCACTTTTTCAAGTATTTTACGGTCGAATTTCAAATTTTTTTTTTGCTTTGACATGGAAATAGTGCATTCAATTATCTGTACACAAAATTTTAGCGAGGGGTCTTATTATTTAATAACAATTATCACGATAAAACCCGCCTTTTCACTTGCCATTTCAGCTACCAGGACGCGGACGTCTCCTTTTGCAAAAACCCCGAAGCTACAGGCTTTCATTAATAATTATTGGTTAAAATTATTTATTTCTGATAAGTTTTCGCTTAGAAATAGCTCGTAATTTCATACTGCTGTTCTGTGGACACACTTTGGGATAACTCTATTCGTCATCACGGACGACAACTCTTGGCATGTGTTGTTGCTACATCTTGTGCCAACCACCCCTTGGGGTCATGAAGTGAAAGCCCCAGATGAAAACCTGTCTTGCCTTTATAGGCATGACCGATTCACTGCGGCAACAGTACCCCCGTTGGAGTGCCGGGGGTTTCAGTATAAATAGTATCCCCGCTTTCTGGAAATTTAGTGTTTTAAATTCCCACTGTCGCTGTCTTCCTCATTTGCTCTTTCCCATTCCTGCTCTGTCCTATCACTCTGCTATACTATCTTCTTCTTCGCTAGATCAATGACCTACCTTTTTTCTTGAAAACTCTTCCTGGACAAGACTCCTTGTTTGTGTATGAGGTCTGTTGGATCAGCTTGGGAGTATTGGACGCTTTCTGCCGGGTGGTCACTGGGGCTTCCTATGATGTTATTATTTAGCAATATAGGCATTTTATATGTATGTGTTTTGTTGATAATTTATAATGATGTTTGTATTCTATTTTGTTTTTGTAACCGGGGGTTCGAGTAGTTGGGGTAAAGCCTCAGCCGTCCCCTGCGTGGGATGTCTTTATTGTAAAGTGACTGGCCGGTGGAGGGCATTCAGTTTTCCCACTAGGGTTGTTTCAGCAGATCTTTTATGCGGATCGGGGGTTGTCCGGTCCTGATTTGGCTCGGAAGAGTCCGCTGGACCTAAAGCAACAATCAATCAATTGTGCCAACCGTGGTTTCATCAGAATGGACGGGAAAACCTTCAAAATGAGGTAAAGAAGATCCCATCCACGTCGCCAAATTGTCATAGGCACATACGACTAATAAAATAAGACATCTAATGCTTATTGCTACAGCAGATTTATTTAGATGAGACAGAGATATGGTCGTTCACTTGTCTGATGGCGGTTCTACATAGACTCTTCTCTAATGGCGTCATCCCTATTACGCACGTCATCATATGACGTCACATATGAAATAGGCCTATACAACTAGGATACGACAAATTGATCTTTCATATGTGTTCCATTTTTGCGTTGATTTTAAAGGTCAAAGTAATTTTAGGTCTTACAAAAACCTACAAAAATAGGTCATCATACAGTGGAATGGCTGTATTTAACCCCTAGTACTCAACAATGTTGAGTTATTTGATCATAATTGAGCATGAGAGGTAACTTGAATGTCAAGGTCCTCCCAAGATCAAGGTCGCTGAAGGTCAAGGTCATCTCAAGGTTACTGTTTTTTTTGTTGTTGCATAATATAAATTTTGCTGTAGTTTATTTGGTAATACATGAGTATTATTATTATTTGGAGCTGGAGGTCAAGGTCATATCAAGGTCTAGAGCATAGAAAGATTTAAGTCAATATTACTTTGAGTTTTAATGCCACTGTTTCATTTAGTTGTTTTTATCCCTGGCCACTAATTTTCAAGTTAAATATTGCAAGTTCTATAAGGAGCTTGTGAGTCATATGGGCTTTGCCCTTCTAGTGATATTGGTTGTGAGGTAAAAATTGGAGGAGGTCAAGCTTAGGGATGAATAGTGCAATCCATTGTATTAATAAAAAATTAAAAAAATTATGGGTGGTGCCAGCATTTTCAGTTTTGCATTCTAAACATGCCAGGAAAATTGCATCCACTGTCAACAAAAATTAAATCAAGGTCAAATGAGATGTCGAAATGCACAACATTTGCCATTAGTGTGACCCAAGTTTTTAACATCATCATTATCTTTCATCATTTTTGTTTGTATCATCGTCATTATCTTTCATCATTATACTTTTTATAAATTATCTGTGGTTATACATTTTGGACAGTGAATGAGTGATTTAATATTAATTGATAGGTTGATTACTAATGTATTTGTTTCCACCGACTGATGCCCTTTTTGGAGAATAGAGTCACAGAGCTGCCAAGTGCTACGCTTTGGGCGTAGTTTGCAACGCTAGAGTTGACTTGGCTACGCTGTTACGCCCGGTCTCGATTTGCTACGCCAGGTCAAATTTTGTCTAGCGTACCACTTTTTGACAAGAAAGTGGCTGTGTAAAACTCGCACAGCAACAGCAAGTCGCCGTGTGACCGTTTTGTATCTGCCGCACGCACGCACACTGCGTCTGTGTTAGCCAATCGGAAAGCGCAGTACAAAATTACCGGAAACGCTTAACCGCCATTTGTGGGGCCGGGTAGCTCAGTTGGTAAGAGCGTCTTGCTAGTAACCGAAAGGTCGCTGGTTCGAATCCCGGATTGGTCAACGTGTGATCATATTATTTTCCCCTTTACCAACAACTGGCCCGCTGGTGTCAGTATAAATCGGTCCAGTAGTCACCTATATGCGAAAGTGTCGTGTGACTATAATCTACAAACAAACCGCCATCTTAGTTCTTGATGGTTTTAGACTGTGTCAGAGTGTGCAGATTTTAAACCATTTTCATTTCAACATGTCGAAGCGACCTGCTGGAGAGAGTACAACAAATGAACCGCCCAAGTCCAAAATGTGTCATGCTTGTCAGAAATACCGAACGAAATACAGTGAAACACATCCGTGCATCACTTCTTCAAAAGTCAGTGCCCAGCACGTGTTTTGTAGCATTTGCTACATGGACATTAAAATAAGCCATGGTGGAATGTATTAAAGTGCAAAAGTAAATAAGCGGATGACCTTGTTCAGGGTTAACCAGTGCTTCAGATTGTTTTCAGACATCATGGGCCCAATGACCCATGGCCATGAAAAATGATGGGTCAATTTTGAGAAAGATGGGTCATTGACAATCGAAGGTATTCGTATCGTATGTTCACCTAGTCCTTCTTGATTTTTATGACGCGCCAGGCTGGCGCATTCACGTTGACTGTTACGCACCATTCTGATAAAATATGCGCCAATGGCGCGGGCGCACCAACAATCTGAAGCACTGGTTAACATTTTGTTGAAATGCTACTCCCAAACGCCATTTTGCTACTCCCAAGTTGCCTTTTTGTTACTCCCGACCAACAATAGCAGTTGGCAGCTCTGGAGTCAGAACACATTTGGCATTGAGTGAAGGACAGAGAGAGAAGAATTTGGATGGAGTTGAAGACAAAGAGAGAAGAATTTGGATGGAGTTGGAGACAAAGAGAAGAATTTGGATGGAGTTGGAGACAAAGAGAGAAGAATTTGGATGGAGTTGGAGACAAAGAGATAAGAATTTGAATGGAGTTGGAGACAAAGAGATAAGAATTTGAATGGAGTTGGAGACAAAGAGAGAAGAATTTGGATGGAGTTGGAGACAAAGAGATAAGAATTTGAATGGAGTTGGAGACAAAGAGAGAAGAATTTGGATGGAGACAAAGAGAGAAGAATTTGGCTGGAGTTGGAGACAAAGAGAGAAGAATTTGGATGGAGTGGGAGACAGAAAAAAAAAATTGAGTTGAGTGGCAGACAGAAAGAATGTGAGTAGAGTGAGAAACAAGAGGGAGGAAAATTTGGATGGAGTGGCAGACAGAAAGAATTTGAATGGAGTTAGAAACAAGAGGGAGGAAAATTTGGATGGAGTGGCAGACAGAGATAAAAGAATGTGTATCGAGCAGGAGATGTAGAGAGGAGGTTTCTGCATGCAAACATAATGTGTATATTAGTGTGAACATTCATAAACTTGAATAATTATCTGCAAGGCTTGGGTCAAACGAGTGTATATTATTCTGAGAATATTTTGTCTAGTTGGGCGGTGTATTTGTGGGTATGTCTTTTGGGCTTTTCATGAAGACTGTACTGTAATGTTGGGTAAAATGAAATCTTGAGACCAATGTGAAACAAACAGTGTCAGTGTGTTCCCTGCTTGAATGTGATTGTCAATTGTCGGTGTAATAAAACACTTCACATCACATTTCCACTGATTTCGTTTGTTTTCTTTCTCTCTTTCTTCTTGTTATACTGTATTAATTTCTTTCCCCTAAACTGTATTTCATTTCCTTTCTTTTCTTAATTTCTTTTTTTTTGGGGGGGGAAGGGGGGGGGGAATATCTGAAAATACTTTGAGATGGGGAGAAGTCAGAACGAACCAAAGGTCAGTGTGTCTTGGAACCCATATGTCAAGAACCACTGAACGGACTTTGATCAAACTTCATCATTACCTAGGTTAGTGGCCTACATCCCGTGCCCTCATATTTGCTCTACCCCAAAGGTCAAGCAAGGTCACTGGAGTCATTTTGTTGCTAAACACGTTTTTGCTCAATATCTCAAAAACGGCTGAACTGATTTTGTTGAGGTTTGGTATACAGGTCCTTCAGGTAATGGGCCATCCTTTAGTGTGCGGTCCTGATTCGGCTCTTTGCAGTCCGCTGGACCCTGTAAGCAGTCATTAACTAACTTAAAAAATCCTTCAGTGTCAGTCAATTAGTCCATCACTCCAAATCCAACTTTTTTGTTTAAAGCACACTTTTTGCACTATCTCAAGAATAACTTAACAGAAATTCAACATGATACTTTAAAGCCCGAGAACAAATATAAATTGTATGTGACCAAGCACCGTGATCAGTCTCTCACTTCTCTTTGGAATTCTGGTAAAAAGAACGATCGATAGTGGTAGTCCATCGCCCATCTATCGATAAGTCTTACCCCCTAGTAAGATAAACGTATCTTCCCCAGAATATCATCACACAGATATTTTTAACTGCCATTAACTAAGTCTTTTACATCATTCGGATTTGTAATTTTTCACGGATCAAGGTCATTGGTCTTCAACATTTTCTGAAAATGATTTGCGTTGTACGTTAAAACTGTCTCAGCCGATTTGGATTACGTTTTGTTTTGCAGATAATTGAGATGGGGTTTATTACTACATGTAGATGGGGTTTATTACTACATGTAGATGGGGTTTATTACTACATGTTTTTCCTTTTGTTTCCTTAGGATAAAGCCCAACCACAACACTGCCAAGAAACTTAACCCTATTGAAATGGCAATATTTGTTGGTCTTTGTGTGTCAATGTCTGCAAATACAGTTAAATGTCTTGCCATCTTGTT
Source organism: Oncomelania hupensis (assembly GCA_036898135.1). Classification (NCBI taxonomy): domain Eukaryota; kingdom Metazoa; phylum Mollusca; class Gastropoda; order Littorinimorpha; family Pomatiopsidae; genus Oncomelania; species Oncomelania hupensis. The sequence continues at coordinate 32,678,684 of CM072517.1, read as the reverse complement.
TCTTTCGAAAGGCGTGTCTGTTTTTTTTTCTTCTGATATTGTGTTTAGCATTCTTGTTAAGACTCTTCTTATGTATTATTTATTGTCACGAACCTTGCGAAAGGCTCAACTAAATAGTGCGATACCTCAAATCCTTCGTAGTGTCTCACTGACCTGCAAAAGTATGTGCGGTCTCACTTGTGAAGATAAGCAATGAACAGCCACGTGAACGAGTGTGTATGCTGTCCGCTATAGCAATGTTCACATATGTAGTAGTAGTAGCAGTAGTAATAGTAGTACAGTACTCCTCTTTTAACGTCACTACCGTTTAAGGTCACAAGGCGGATAAGATCAATCAGGTTGTTGGTCCCGGCCAAACACCTTCTTTGTACCATTTAGAATTCCTCGCTTAGCGTCACCTCGCGTAAGGTAAAACCTCGGATAACGTCAACCCCGTTTTGTTTCCCCAAATGGAGGAGACTACTGCTTAAGAGAAATTGATGTCATAGATGATGTCATTTATGAGGTCACTTCCTGTTTTGAGATGGAATTCCATCCCAGAACACCTGTCACGTCCAGCCAGCATCCGCGTTATGCGACACTCTGCAATACACACGGGAACCACTTTGACAGAGTGCGACCCATGGGCGGTGTAGACAGGTGTAACAGTGATCTGCCGTGTCCCCTCCTAGCGGGACGTATTGCCACAGTGGACCTTACCCTGAATTGACTTCATTCACTAGCGATAAAGCATGACTGTGCCGTGGCGTAAACAAAATGAACAATTCGTTAAACTTGTGTAAGGTTTTCTGCAAATACACCCAGTAACTGTCTTGGTGCATACTTTTTATTTTTTATTCTCATTTGCGTGCGTGCGCGTCAATGTGTGTGTGTGTGTGTGTGTGTGTGTGTGTGAGGGAGTGTGTATGTGCATGCATGCTTGCATCCGTTCGAGTGTTTGAGTGTGTGCTTATGCATCATACACACGCACAAAAATACATATACAGTAATGCATACATGCATATGCGTGCACCAACGTGCACACATGTACACACACCCACACACACACACACACTGTCACACGACAAAATAATTTAGCACCTCGTATAAGATCAAGTTTTTTACTGGTAGTTGATCTTATCAGAGGACTGTTTAGGGTGCCCCTCGGATAAGATCAAAAAAAAATTTGGTCCCATGGGGGGGGGGGGGGGGGGTCACCTTAAGCGAGGAGTACTGTAGTAGTAAACAGAGGCTTAATTTTAGGCCTCGCGGCCTATTCCACGCCTCTTCATTCAATGTTTTAAACACTTGCGAGGGTCACGCTAGTGCAAATTTGGAAAAATATAATGACAACTATATTCGTCATATTATTTACACCTAGCTATACATTTAAAATTGTTGTCCAGAAGGTTCTTAAAAGCGTTGACATTTTTTGCAAATTTTGTGTTAATCGGGAGATCATTCCAATTTTTCACGACGCTTTTTGCATAAGAAAACTTTCGAATATTTGTTCTGTTATAATTTACCAACAATTTACCCTGCTGATTTCTAATCTGGTTGTTATTTATCTGAAACATCTGTACTGTTGGGTACTAACTTGATCCATCCCGTGAAATATTTCGTATAACTGAATTAAATCACCTCTCAACCTTCTTCCCTTAATCGTTGACAAGCTTAATGCGTAAAATATTAACTGTTACCTGCGAAAGGATTTCTCTCATTTCCAAGAAAAAGAAGAATGAGCATTTTATTTTCCATTCAACACTCTTTCACAATGTTGGTCATCCCACTGAAAGGCTATAGTGTTTTTAGTTTCACAGGCAGCTTGATTTTGACAAAATCCAGTACAGTGATGCGCAAACCTTGGCCAACATTATTGCTTACAATGCGTTTTCTTTATAATTATTGTCTAGGGCATCCTGTTTAGGACCGATCGTGTCTATCTTTCTCCACATCTGTTGAGTATCGTGGTTATGATGATCACAATAGTAGCCTAATGAAGACATATGCACGCATTACCTTTATTGAAATATACGCCGCATCATGATCCATAAATCAATACTGTCGACTACCATGGTGATCATCACCATCTTCATCGCCCTCAAAGTAATGTATGTAGAGTTTCATGAAAGTCATCACAACGGCGTTTCTACACGGTTGTGGGTGCGTGTGTGTGTGGGTGTATGACAGTGAAATCTGACTGGTGATTTGGGGAAAAGCGAGTACATAGCGTCCATTATTATTATTATTATTATTATTATTATTATTATTATTATTATTAGTTTTATTACAACATTTAGGTAACGCAACAACTGAAAAGCACAGATATTCGCGTTATAATAATAATAATAATAATAATAATAATAATAATAATTATTATTATTATTATTATTATTATTATTATTATTATAACGCCATTTAGATAACGCAGCAACTGAAAAGCACATGTATTCGTCGTCGTTGATTTTGCGATTCTTCTTTTTCCTTGCCCTCTTCCTCCTGGACCCAATGGAATGTTTAAATGGCAGTTTTGATATTAAATTGGATAACACGTTTTTGTGGTCGTTGTTTTCGTAATCCTTCTCCTCCGAATTTATAACATTGTGGATGTTAATCGTCGTTTTCCTGTTCCCTTTCCCCCTCTTCTCGGCGCCTCATGGACCCGGTCAAACGGATGTGTAATTGGGAGTTCATGACGTTGGTATAAATAACATAATTACGCATGGGTGCTCGTCGTCGTTGTTTTTATTTTTCTCCTTCGTCCTCCTCTACTCCTTCAGGCGCCTCCTGCCCGCGCTCAAGCGAATGTGCGAATCCTTTCCTTTCTTATTTTTCAAAATACATAACATGGGAACCGGTCGGTGTTCGTCGCCCTCATCCTCCCGCTTCCGCTCCCTCTGTCTCAGTCTTTCTCTGGCTGTCTATGTCTCTTTCCCTTCCTCTCTCCTCCTGCTCATCGTCCTCCTCCTCTTTCTAGACCCTAGCAGATGTTAAAATGTCAGTTGCAGTAATAACATCGGAAGCAAAGATGTTCGTCGTTTTTGTTTTCTCTTTCTTCTTCCTCCTTACCTGCTCTTTCCCCCTTTTCCAAAGGCCTGTTCCAAGCGGATGTAGGTTACTAACTTAATAAGGTTGAATAACAATGTACGCAACCGCAACATAACACAGAAAATGACCCAATTAAGACACCACAGGCACATCCGTATAGGAGTGGAAAGTTCGCTGTCTAAAGCCAGTGTTAGGAAATTCCACTGTAAACTTACATCTACACATAAGCATATAGGTCTATCCGTAATCTTATCTACTGCACCTAGTATACTAACTAGAATAATTAAGCTGCATCATCTAGAGCTGAATCGTTCGCATTCAGCCTCATTTCTGCACTGCGAAGCATCGACTTTTAGTTTGTTAGTGGTTTGTTGGCTCAGCGTCGAAGTATAGCTCTAGCTCTAGTTACCCGCTTGAGTCGAGGAAAAGCGCAAGTCTCCAATGCGAAGATTTTAGTCCCCGACTATGGCGTACGAACAGGGTCAAACGCGCGATGAAAAGTAGCGATGCTTTGCATCGAAACTTTTTTTTTTTTTTTTTTTTTTTTTAAAGTATCGCTACTTTGCATCGCTCCGTTACGAAAGGATCGATCCTTTTCATCGCGCATTTCCGAGTTCTTCCGAATACGCAGTATGCAAATTTTCCAAAAGTTTGATCGGAACTAAAGCGGAACACAAAACAGGCAATCGCGCCAATCTGCTTGCTTTCCTTTCGTTTTGCGTTACTTGAGGCGGGAAGATGGATGTAGATATTATTTATTAACTAATATTAATTATTATATTTAGCTATTTGGAAAAAATTATATTTATTAATTAATTTGCTCTGCAAAGGACAATTGGAACTGCGGAATGTTACATAATACATGTATATTATTTCATTAGCTTGACCGATTTCAGTTTTGCAGAAACAGTGTGTTTCGCCTCGGTAAACTTCGGAACTGCGCGATGAAACTGCTCGAGCTAAAGTATCGATGTAAAGTATTGATACTCGATACTTTTCAGAAAGCATCGATACTTTTGCAATTGGCGTTCCATTTGAGAAAATGTGCGATCCTTTTGAGAAAAGTAGCGATACTTTCCTAAACGGATGGATCCTTATGAGAATAGTATCGATGCAAAGCATCGCTACTTTTCATCGCGCGTTTGACCCTGTTCGTACGCCATACCCGACGAACGGGCGTAGGTTCGGTACATGCAGGAGAGATCAGAGAGAGAGAGAGAGAGAGAGAGAGAAAGAGAGAGAGAGGGTGTGTGTGTGTATGGGTGTGTGTGTGTGTGTTTGTGTGCGCGCGCGCGTGCGCGTGCGCGCGTGTGCTTTCTCTTTCTCGAAAGCTTAGGCAATACAACTTTAGATAGTTCGTAGAATTAGACCGAGCAGAAGCAGTGGAACACGAAAAACAGTGTTTCACGCTCCCGGTGTCACATCCTTCAAGTTCCGGGTCTCCTAGTTTATCCGAGCGCATTTGCGCATGCGCCAGGTCATGTCGTGCCGGCTTTTTCACGAAGTTCTTAGGCGCCATAACCCTAACCCTAACCCAAACCCTAACCCTAACCCTAAACTCTTAACTCTAACCCAAACTTTAACCCTAAACCTTACGAAGACTATGATAGCACTGTGCGCATGCGTCGAATTTTGTAACGCGTCGACCAATCAGAATGCTCCCATTCGCTCCCAGCCCAGCTAAGATACTAGGAACTGTGAGGATGTCACACCGGATCTGATATTGTAAATTGTGCAATTTCTACGGTTATGTAGGCCTACAGACATACATGTATTATGAACCTGTGCTGACAGAAGCTGGGATGATGATGATGATGATGATGATGATGATGATGATGATGATGATGATGATGATGATGATGACAACTTGTTACGCGCATTACTCCACGCTGTAGCATGCTCATGGCGCCGTGTCAGCAAAGATAAGAATATACTCAAGATACTAGGAAAGACACTTTACTCCCATTTCCTACTCCTTCGGATGAGAGTATAAACCGGGGTCTAGTCTGTGTGTCGCATACATTCCATCATAACGGACTTTAAAGATCCTGACGCTCATGTCTTAGACGGGTGAATGCCGGTAACAAGAACACACCCAGCATGCACTTGGTCCTTCTCCCCCACCCCTGGCTGGCCAGGATAGTGCTTAGTTGTCCTGGCGTCAGACCATGCGCCCAAAGGCTGCGGGTGGGCGTCTCGGGCGTTTTGAGTTAGATCCTGTATCGGCCAGCGCCTAGAGTCTGGTCAAGTACGGCGAGATAAGTGCGCTATAAAAATCCTCAAAATTAATAATAATAATAATAATAATAATAATAATAATAATAATAATAATAATAATAATAATAATAATACACACATCTCAATGTTACTGAACGGATCGCGGACCACTGAGGAGTGCTGTCAATTCTACATCTTTTTCCTATAAGATGTTGACACGCTTAGGCCACCCACACCCACACGTGGAAAGTCTTAACTAGGGGAATTCCCTAAATCCGGCAAGTCACAAGACGCACTAGAACAGTTTATAATACTTTTTAACTCTTATCTATGCTTAGAAGAATTGTAGTTTCCCCATGACCCATCTTCACTTGTCGCACTCCCGTATCCTTATTACTCTCTCACGTGAGGGGAGAGAGAGAGAGAGAGAGAGAGAGAGAGAGAGAGAGAGAGAGAGAGAGAGAGAGAGAGAGAGAGAGAGAGAGAGAATGAATGAATATTGAGGTTTAACGTCTACACCCATCATGTGTAGGGGGATAACTATCCCAGGGAACAAGGGGTATGGACCTAGTAAATAAAACTGAACCAGCAGAGCAGTCATATTGCTAAAATGGACAGTGAAAAAGGGCCACTTGTATTTCGCCCACCACGCGCGGGATTCGAACCTAGGTCACTGGTGTGCTGGCCGAACGCTCTACCACTTGAGCTACGGCAGTGGGACGAGAGAGAGAGAGGGAGATAGAGAGAGAGGAGGGGGGGGAGGGGGAGAGAGACAGAGACAGGGTCAGACAGCAGACACACAAAACGACAGCGAGGATGAAAAAGAAGCCACACGTACACACACGCGCAAATTGAACTGCACACACACACACACACACCCACACACACACACCCACACCCACACAAACACACACACACACGCACACTATCATACTAGCGTAGCTGAAACTTTGTAGGTCAGAGACTCAAAGGCACTGAATGATACACCGGCCGGGAGGATGGGCTTCCCCACATTCTCTTTCAGCCTAACTTCGACAGACAATCCACGGAAATATTTTTGATACAATACAACCAATCTGTGTCATACCTCTTTTCCGTCACGCCGCCATCAGCCTTCAATCCAGCCAATTAAAAAGCGCCAACATTTTCTTTATTGGGCTTCTTGGACGGCCGCCGACCCGAATGTCGGACAAAGTGGTTATTATGGTACTACTATTATGCTGCGAACTGAGTCCGTGTCGTTGCGTGAGCGTATTATATATATGCTATATAGCAGGGGGAAACAACAGCATGCAGACCTTTACTAAAAAGCTTTCATGCCAGCATGGCTATCACGGTGGTCAAAGTGAGGGTCAGAGATTCAGACATTATTGCCTTGACATTGTGTTTGTAAGCGTACGCCTCAGCAGTTTCAGACATTCAGTATACACCACGGATGAATCGTAGTGTGTCTCAGCTGTCTCGGATAAGTGATAATCAGTGGAAAGGATAAAGCTCACCTCGAGTAATTTATTTATTTATTTATTTATTAGTTTATTTATTGCATAGGTCTTATATAGTACGTTTCCAGCTTGAGAGCTTCTCAAAGCGCCAGCTGGTCGATACAGGATCTTACTCAAGCCGCCCAAGGTACCCACTTTGCAACCTGTGTAAATAATGCCCAGACGACTTTCCAGTTATGGGATAGGATAGAATGGGATAGTGAATAATGAATATGTGTGTGCAGGTAAGTCTGTAAGGCCTATTTATTTATGTATGTAGGTGTATCAGTGTATAAGTCAGTCAATGTGTTTTGTTGTTGTTGTGTTTTTTGTTTGTTGTTGATGTTGCTGTTGTCGTCTGTGTGTGTATTGTGTACTTTGTATGTGTGTACGTGTGTGTGTATGTATGTGTGTGCGTGTCACTGTGTGTGTTGCGTGTGTGTGTATGCTTGTGTGTCCGTGTGTTAGACCAGTGTTTGTGTGTAATGTTTTGGTTGAAGGCTTGGCTGTTTGTATATCTAGTTCTTGTCCTTGTTGGCACTGTACGTCTTTAAATAGTCTTACTCTTAGGTTAAATGTTACTCTGTTTTGTAAAATATATTTTTACGTATGGATTTTGACTATTGATTTTAACTACTGGCAAACCACTTATAATATTTTGTGTTACTAAGTAGTACTTTTTTACTTTGAATATTTTTTTTTAATCATTGCTTTATTCCTATCTTATCCTATCCCGTAATTCGAAAGTCGGTGGGGCATCACAGATGATTGTTTAACCAGCAACCCTCATGGCTTCGCTCAGTGTCAGCCATTTCTCGAATGTTGTCCTCCCACCTCTTTTTCCGTCTCCCTCTTTGTCTGCCTCCTTGCACGGTGCCTTGCAGGATGGTCTTTGCAAGGCCTGATGCTCTGGTGAGGTGGCCATACCATCGAAGTTTCCGTTTCTTCACCACTGTGAGCATGTCATCGTGTTGTCCAATGGCTTCATTATGTATTCTTAATATTGATGTCTTCGCGCGCGCGTAGGTGTGTGTGTGTGTATGTGTGTGTGAGTATGTGTGTGCGCGCGCGCGTTTTTAAGTCTCTTTTAACATGTCTTTTTTATAGTTGGATGTGATGTGCGTTATTATTTCTTACGATGTTTAACGTATTTTATCTTATAATGGTGGATCATAATTATTGTTTATATAATTATCTTCGCGAGTCAGTGCATGTGTGTGTGTATGCGTGTGAGCGCTTAGAGCAAGCTTTTAGTTTGGTTTTACGCTTAAAAAAATGAGGCCACCGGGGATGGAAGAAAAGGGACCTAGTGCGTGCTAGGTGCATTTGTGTAGCCGGCACTCATCCGTCTAGGACATCAGCGTCATGGTCTTTAAAATCCGTGCTATGGAATGCGTGCGAGCACGGACTTGACCTCGTCATTAAGTGATGCCTTGGCCTGAGACAATATACGTTTCAAGATTAGAGATCTATAGATCCCTGATATACCGTATGCATTATGACATCTCTAGTTTTTGCTACACTCGCAACGCGAAGTTATGTCCCTCTGCATGTCAGTCACCGTGTGGATGCCCAGTTTGTTTGTTGTATGGGGCCGGGTAGCTCAGTTGGTAAGAGCGTCTTGCTAGTAACCGAAAGGTCGCTGGTTCGAATCCCGGATTGGTCAATGTGTGATCATATTATTTTCCCCTTTACCAACAACTGGCCCGGTGGTGTCAGTATAAATCGGTCCAGTAGTCACCTATATGCGAAAGTGTCGTGTGACTATAATCTACATACAAACAAACGGATGCCCAGGTGCATTTGACTGTTTAAATAAGATCTTGACTGGGTACTTCTTCCTCCTCTTCTTCCTTCTCTTCCTTCTTCTTCTTCTTCTGGTAACAGGTCTACTCCCATCCCACTGGCAAATGACGTGATCCTCCACACAGTTAGTTATATGGTGACTTTATCCCAAATCGGAACAGACACGAAGTGGAAGTATCTGGATTGAACGCAGACGGTTTAAAAATAAATAAATAAATAAAAGGCACACAGCATAGCTGAGACTATCTGAGTGCCTCTCACAGCTGAGATTAGTGAGAGAACAACGCAGGGTGTTTCCAAAGGTTGCCTGCTTGGAACACAACATGCGTCCCTGTGCTACTTTATCCTCACGTAGCAGACTGGCCGAGGCTTACATCGCCGCTCTCTCTCTATCTCTCTACCGCGTGGCGCACTGGACTTAAGCCTCGGCAAGTCTCAGCTGCGCAGTGTGCTTCACCCTCAGTCACTGTCTGTCCTTCACACATCCTCCTTAACCCTCCCAGCTGATTCTTATCCTTTCCCTTCTCTTACTCCCTCTGCTCGCTTCTACTAACGCGAATCACGCGCGGATGAAGTAGAAAGGTCTCCGCCGCATGCACAACTCAAGTGTTTTAGAGGGAAAGCTGAAGTCGACGAGGTTGGGAGAAGGAAATAATTATTGCTCATGGTAAGTGTTGTGTGTAGAAAACTTGTACAACAAAAGCACGTGGTTGAAAGAAGAAACTGTTGATGCTCCCAGTCGTGTTAACTAGAAAGATTGACGCCAAGTAACTAGAAAATACCATTCGTCGTCATACAATTTCATTTGGGATGAAATAATTGTATGATAGTTACCCTTGCAAACTTCACGTAGTTTTCACGTAACTTTGCTGTGGGACCAGTTAAAAGTGTTAGCTAGAATCCTCAGTGAAATAAATTACTTTCACTGTCCACAGTGATGCGCAGCTGAAAGGCGATGAATTGTCTGCTGAAAGTATCTGACTGCTGGCAGATGAAAGACAAGGAAGGAGTCTCGTCTCGGTGGAGAAACGGTTTACATTGCTAGATTCTGTGGAATCTTGTTGTATAACACTTTATCAGACAGCAAAATTGCAGTGTGTTCAGGCCAGTTGAAAGTGTTCCAAAGGTTAAAATAAGTATAAACCGTTAGCATCCAGAGCAAAGAATCCGAAGGACAGTTTGGAATAATTCCCCTATTAGCCCTGATATTCTCTCTGTTGTGACAGCGTTATCATTACTTTTGTTGACTCTCAAATAGTGTCTTATCACAAAGGACATATATGTTTGGAATGAACTTAAATCATAACCCCATTGAAGCAGTCTGCCGTGACTCCGTTTCCATCATTCTTAAAGTTATTGTTGACCTTGAGACAGCTAGAACCGCCGAGGCTAGATTTGTAGCAGGGTAGTTTATGATAATCTTTCATAATAAATTCACCTCCAGGGTCCTATTGTATACACTTCGTTGTATAACTGAGTTGTGTTGATACATGACAGAGTCGTTGTCTTATAATTATGTGGTAAATTTATCTCACTTTGTGCCAGATAGATGTATTAAATGAATAAATTAATGAATGAACTTTTATAGCTGCACAGAGCATAAAATCTGCCAACTGCCAAAAGCTTGCTCGCAGCGCCTGTTGTCATACTTTGTTACATAATTGCGCTGTGGAATATTGTGTACACTTTTACAGGCTCAAACCTATTAGGAGAACTACAACAGGGGTGAACTACGGTGCTACAGGCATCATCATCGCACATTACCCCAGTTTCTGTGAAAAGGTTGTTTAGCTGTGGAGCAATACCTCGGAGCGTCAGCTTAGCAACACGATCACATCTTCATTCATTGTGTTGATTTATAGCCCGACTGAACACTAGCTGTGACAACTGAACATAACTAGATTAACATTTGTTTTCGGTGGCAAAACATTTTAACACATTTCTTTGCTGAATCGACATACAAACTTACTATAGGAAAGTCCAAAAATTCCGTTATTTTGAACGAAACCTGGTCTTTAAATTTAATGAATCCTGATTATACTTTGTAATTCTAATTTGTATTGTAAGACGGTGAATTAACATTGTGCACCTAAAGCATTTAATTCATGGGTAGACAAACTTGACGCAAGAAGCCCCCAGACCTCCCGTTATTTGTGAGGGAACAATTTATATTTACTCTGCTAAACAGTGAATTACAATTGTGCACCTAGATCTACATCATTAATTTTCAATCAGTCGTAAATTGTTTTTTTGTCGTGCGCCAAGCTTTACACGTGTGAAGTTGCCAAGCAATAGAGAGCTTGTGATTGACTGATTGGGGTCAACGACTACAGCAACAAAGTAAAAAATCAAAGCCAAGAGCCGAGAATGGAGAAAACAGACCCCTCGGAGCAGACGATATTGTTCTTGACGGAAGATAAGAAACCAGCTGAAGAGCATCAAAATGAGGTCAGTATTGTATGAATTCATTCTTGTTACTTCCAGTTTTTAGTTTCAATATAGAGGCACTACCCGCTAGAAGTGGATCTCCATATATAACAGCGGTAAATAGCGTACCTATGTATCATAAATAAATAATACATAAAAAGTACGCTATCTACCGCTTTGCTATCGAGGATACACTGTCAGCGCGTAATGCCACTGTGGTTTCAGTGAACGTATCGGATGTTCGTGTATTCGTGTATCATACTATTACATGTAAGCCTACTAACCACTTAATTTGAGGTCCGACTTTGAGGTACTGTTTCTAGTGTTTCTACTTGTAGATATGATTGTTGTTATTGTTGTTAGTTCCCGATCGATAGCTGGGGAACTATTGCTTTTAGCTCTGTCCGTACGTCCTTGCACACTTTTTTATGAAACTGTTCTTCAGCGACACCACTATATATTTTGTTCAAAATCTTCACCTCATCCTTCTCCCCCCCCACGCCTCTCCTCTTCCTCCCTGATTTGTTAATGAACTGTCACTGGGACTACATTGTGTTATATAAAAGTTCACTTTCCTATTGATTGAACTTTTTTGCATGTACAGTAATAAGCTTATTAAGGAAAGTCCCAGAATAATTATGTCACGTCAACCTGTTCAACTGACAAGAATAATAATGAATGAGTGTCTGTGATGGGGTTCAAACTGTCACTGGTCTATTAAGGCTTATTAATCTAATTTAAAATGAAGAAGTTTAAACTCTCTTCTTTCTCTTTCTGTCTCTCTCGCGCTGTCAGTCTGTCTCTCTGTCTGTCTCTCACCACACACATTTTGATTCCTCAACGATATTTCTATTGAAATGTTTTGCATATTTTGCCTTTTAAATAATTTCTCCTTTATATGTTTTTCAAACACGTTTCTGTTTATGTTCTCTCAGCGTTTCCTTAAGATTTTCTTAATTACAACAGTGGCTGATGATTGAGTGGTGCGCGCGCGCGCATGCATGTGTGTGTGTGTGTGTGTGTGTGTGTGTTCGCGCATGTGGCGCGTGCGTGTGTGCATATGGGCTAATGACAAAAAAGCTATTAAATTATCAAAGTGTCTGCTTTCATTTCATCTCTGTTTGTCTGTCTGTCTCACTGAATGTCTGTAGCTTTCTGTATGTCTGTAGGTCAATAAGCAAATGAAGCAACCTATTGATGTGACAGTGGCTGTTCAACCCAAGAAAAAGAAAGTCTCTCTCTGCGGCAGGGATTGCTCAGTGGTCAGAGCGCACGACTTGTGTGAGTGCGTCTTGGGCGCGGCGACGTGGGTTCGAATCCTGACTTCAACAAACGTTTGTGTGATTGCTGGATATTACGGGCCAGCGCCTTGAGAAGCTCTCTGAGCTTGTAAGAGCGCTATATAAGAAAACTCGCTTTCTTTCTTTCTGTAAAAAAAAGCCAGCAACCTTGTTGTGAACTTAAATTGTTTATATCTCGCGCACAAGAAAAAAAAACTTGTTAAACAACATCCGCTTCACCGCTTAACTCCCCCACCTTCATCCCTCACTCCTAACGTCATTTGACGGTTGCCTTTCTGTAGCGTAACTGGCGATTAATTAAACCCCTCGCAATTGCCGTCATAACACACTTTTTGTATTTTAAACTGACACCAGTTTTACCTTGCGTAGGACACTTTTGGCAATGTTTGCTTTCGACGTAAAGAAAAACAGCTGGGGTAATTCTTTCTCTTGGAGATGGAGAGAAAGAGATGAGAAAGAGTGGGAATAGGCGCCACGAACATCATCATCATCATCATCATCATCATCATCATCATCATCATCATCATCATCATCATCATCATCATCAGCATCATCATCAGCATCATCATCATCATCAAAATCTGTCCGAACCGAAAATGTTTAATCGTGTCACATCTGTTAAGTGTGCATCACAAATCGCTTTCTACTCTAGGCTTGAGGGACATTGGGTATGCCGATACAGTTTACCGTTAGACTGTCCTTTTCATTTGCTAGCCTATTCGACGGCTGGATGAATGAATATATTGAAGTGTAACGTCTATACCCACCATTGGCGATATGACAGACGGGGGTAATCATCCCATGGAACAATGGGTAGGGACCTAAATTAACACTGAACCTCCAGAGCAATCATACTGCAGAACGGAAAGAAACGTTGTTACATCATGGAGGATAGGACTAGTTTCGGGGTTCGCTTTTGTTTTGAACTCTTTTTATTTTCATCGCAAACTACGCAGAACGGAAAGAAACGTTGGAAAGTCCCAGAATAATAATTATTATTATAATTATAATTAAGTTGGATTCGAACCTGGGTCATCCCATGGAACAATGGGTAGGGACCTAAATTAACACTGAACCTCCAGAGCAATCATACTGCTAAAATGGACAGTGAAAATGCCCATCACGGGATTCGAACCTGGGTCATCGGTGTGCCAGGCGAACACTCTACAACTTGAGCGACATCAACAGCTACCAATTAAAAAAACAAACGATAGAGCACACTATAATATAAACTTGCCTATAATATAGGCCTACCTAACACCATAGACTAGCCATGCACACTTCTGAGCAGCTGATTTGGTTATAGATTACACTTGACGCTTTTTCCCATTTTTCGGCTGATGGTTGTCGTAAATATGACGAATGCCGCATTAAAACCACTTGGAGGCGCGTTTATTTGCGTGTGAATTTTCAAGCATTCTTTGATGTGTGGCCATGTACTTGAGTAACACGCTTTTGTTTTGAACTTTTTTTATTTTCATCGCAAACTACGCAGAACGGACAGAAACGTTGTTACATCATGGAGGATAGGACTAGTTTCGGGGTTGTTAAACTTATGCGTGAAGTGCAACGCAGTTTGTTTTTTTTTGTTCCCCGGGAAGGTTCACTTCGCTGTTTATTTTATACCTCCACGTTCCCTTTCATGCCTGTGTTTTTTTATGGTGTGGTATTGTTTTATTTATTGTTTTAGTTCCAGAGCTTTAAGCTTAGCTCGGGAGCTATTGGTTTTTGGCTTTGTCCGCCCGCCCAGTGTGCCCGGCGTCCGGCCGGAAGGAAACTAATGGCGAATTTCTGTAAAACTTGGTATTTAGTTAGGAAACACAGGCGCTTGTATCAGGACACGCGAGCGCCTATGCCTGTGACGCGTCTCCCTTTGGTTATCTAAAATATTTTAGATAACCAAAGGGAGACGCGTCACAGGCATAGGCGCTCGCGTGTCCTGATACAAGCGCCTGTGTTAGGAAATAGTGAAGCCTACCAGACGACAAAAACATAATATATGGATGACGACATCATGGTGACGTCATATTTTTTTTCTATTATATTTTCTCTTAAACTACTGGAGGGATTTGGTTCAAGTTTGATGGTCTACGTCATTTTAAAGAAAGGAAATTGTGAAATATTTTAAATGTAAAAAAAATCTATGTAATTTAAGTTTACAGATGCCTTGAGCCTTAAACGAAACTATAGTATATTGAGTGACGTCATCGACGTGACGTCATAAATTGTTGTTTTTAAAAAAAAAATCCTATTTGCTCCCAAACTACTGGAGGGATTGGGCTCAACTTTGGCATATCCTTTAGGTTTTACCTATACCTCCAACGTAAAACCAAATTTATGCAAATCGAGTGACGTGACGTAATCATCATGACATCACATTTTAGTGGTCCTGACTCGGCTCTTGACAGTTCACTGGACCCTATAAACACTGAATATCTATCTATCTATCAAATTTTAATTTAAAATAAATTTTAATTTAAAATAAAAAAAAAACAAACATTTTCTTTAAACTTTGTATGCGTTGTGCCTTAATCAAAACATATGTATATCGAGTCACGTCATAGTGGTGAAGTAACATTTTTATTTTCATTTAGTTTTCTATTTTGCGCATTTTCCACAACTAATGGACGGATTTCTTTGAAATAATGAACCCTATCATATCCTATCCCGTAACTCGAAGGTCGTTGGGGCACCACAGATGATCGTTTAACAAACGTACTCCATCTTTCTCTGTCTTCAGATACCCCCAGGGCTTCGCTCAGTGTCAAGCCAGTCCATTCTCGAATGTTGTCCTCCCACCGGCACCTCTTTTTGTCTCCCTCTTCTTTTGCCTCCTTGCAACTTGCCTTGCAGGATGGTCGTTGTAAGGTGTGATGCTCTGCTGACGTGGCCATACCATCGGAGTTTCCGTTTCTCCACCACTGTGAGCATGTCATCGTGTTGTCCAATAGCTTGTGTTATGGTCTGTCTGTCTTCGTTGTTGGTGACGTGCTGGGTATAAAAAATGCCGAAAAGTCTTCTGTAACACCTCATCTCCATGCTTTATATTCTTCGTTGTAGATCTGCTGTGAGGGTTCAAGTTTCGCAAGCATATAGGAAGATGGAGATGACAAGGGAACGCAGCAGTCTTACCTTGGAATATAGACTGATGGTCATGTCTTTTCAAATGGGCTTCAAACTTGTCAGGGCAGCAGTTGTTTGTGCGATATTGGAGAGGACTTCCTGTCGGAACCCATTATCTAATACAATGGCTCCTAAATATTTGAAGCTATGCTCTGTGCTAAGAGATTGCCCTTGGACTTTGATATCCATGTTGACGCCATTGGTGTTGTTAGTCTTCATTTTGGTATTCTCTGCACTTATTTCCATTCCACAGGATCTGGAGGTGGTGTCAAGCCTCTGTACCAACTGTTCAAGTTCTTGTTCCTCTCCAGCCAATCCATCAATGTCATCCGCAAAACGGATATTGGAGATTGCTTAACCCCCTAAGCTGACTGTACCTTCGTGACCTGCAAGGGCATCTGACATGATGCGCTCTAGGAAGATGTTTAATTGAGTTGGAGAGAGTAGGCATCATTAACGCACATCGATTGTTTTTCTGAACCAGTTCCCGATAGCGTTGTTGTGGAGGACTGCACTTGGTAGCCTTATTTATTTATTTAATCGTTCTTATATAGCGCTTTTCAAGCTCAAGAGCTGCTCAAGGCGCTGACCGATACAGGATCTAACTCAAGCTATTCGAGGGGCCAACTTGCAGCCTTTGGGCGCATCGTAGTAACGCTCCAGACAACTGAGCACAATCCTGGGCAGCCAGGGATGGGGGAGAAGGACCTAGGTGCATGCTGGGTGTGTTTTTGTCACCGGCACTCACCCGTCTAGGACATGAGCGTCAGGATCTTTAAAGTCCGTTATGATGGAATGTATGCGACACAGACTAGACCTCGGTTTATACTCTCATCCGAAGGAGTAGGAAGCGGGAGTAAAGTGTCTTTCCCAAGGACACAACACAATGCCCCGGCCTGGGCTCGAACCCGGGACCTTCAGATCCGCAAGCCAAAGCTCTACCATTAGGCCACCGTGCCTCCCATACAGGCTTTTGATGACTTCAATAATGTTAGGGCTGATGTTGTACACTCTCATGGTTGCCCACAGAGCTGCAGGTCGGACTCGGTCAAACGCTTTCTTGAAGTCTACAAACACATGATATTGATATTGTTGGTGTTGTAGATATTTCTCGCAGATTATTCTGAGGTTGAAAATCTGTTCAGTGGTACTTCACCTTGCCCTGAATTCTGCTTGTTGTTCAGCTATGATTTGTTCAGCTTGGGGGTTCAACCTGTTGAGTATTATTTTCAGGAGGACCTTGCTGGGATGGCTGATGAGGCTGATGGTGCGGTAATTTTCACACTCCTGAAGCTTACCCTTTTTGGGAAGAGTGATGACACGCGACTGGGTCCATGGTGTTGGCCAATCCTCACTCTGCCAGATTTTGTTAGGGAAGTTTGCACCACTGCTCATTTTGGGAGCTGGTGAAGTAGATGGCAACACCATGACCACCACCTTCAACTCAGCTGTGACAGATGCCGCCACTTAGATCCTTGGCAAGCACCGCCCAAAGAAGAAACCGTGGATCACACCTGAACTTTTGGACCTATGTGATAAGCGAAGGTAAATGAAAAAGACAAAGAACACCTCACAGGGAGCTGATGCATACCGAAAAATCAACAATGACATCAGAAAAGGCATGCGTTCAGCAAAGGAGAGCTGGGTAGAAGATTAATGCCATGAAACAGGGTACAGTTTGAACAAGAACAACCGCAAGAAGACCTATCAGACTGTGAAGCGGCTGACAAGTGATAAACAGCCCAAGGTCTCCACGATCCAAAGCAAGTCTCGTATATGCCTTACAGAAGAACAAGAAGTCTTGGATAGATGGACAAAGTACTGCTCTGACCTTTACAACCACACACCGAACGGAGACCCATTAGTTCTAGCATGTCCCCAGAACAGGGAAGAGGAAAAATCCTCCCAATTAAGTGCAATCGCTGAAGAAGGGGAAGTCAGCGGGAGTGGACAACATACCCGCGGGGAAAAAAGAAAGAAAAATGAACCTTAGCAGATGACAAAAAAACTACTGGAGGCATTTAATTCAAGTTTGGTATGTACTTAGACTTTACATGTGCCTCCAAAGTAAAACCAAACTTATGCAAATAGAGTGATCAAATCATCGTGACGTAATATTTAAAATATGTTTGTATTTACTTATGATATTAAATACCCATTTACCTCTTCTCTCCCCCCTCCCCCCCCCAAAAAAAAAAAACACAAAAGAAACCACACACACCAAACACACGCGCACCAACCCCTCCCCCCCCCACCTCGCCTTTTCCTACTAGTACTAGCTTTAATATTTTTATAACTATAGATATTGAATGCACCCTTCTGCTTTGCTCTTATATTGTTTAATAATAATAATAATAATAATAATAATAATAATAATAATAATAATAATAATAATAATAATAATAATAATAATAATAAGCCTCGCACAGGACAAGATATCAGGATGAAACATGTCAGTCACTTCTGTGACAGGTGTTGACCACAAAAACCATAACAACAATCAGAATATCTGCGATAACCCCATGACTGCTGTCTTTTTTGTTGAAAACAACCAGAGTACTATACTCACAAAGTCCATGAAGGCAAGCATGTTTTTATACAAACAAGTGCTAGATCTTAAAGGTTCCAGAGTTCCCTCCCTTGTATTTCAGCATAACTTGAGGTGTTGACTAAATCAATAAATGTGATGATGATAATTATGATGATGATGATTTTTATTATTATTAATATTCTTATATTGAGCTTTTTCAGTTCAAAGAAAGCTGCAGCTGCTCTAGGCACTGGTCAACAGAGAATCTAACTCAAGCCGTCCGAGATGCCAGCTTGCATTCTTAGGCACATCGTCTAACGCCTCAAACATTGGTATTTATGTAAATGGCGCTCACCCGCCTAGGACATGAGCATCAGTATCTTTAAAATACGGCTATAGTATCTTCATAAGTGTGTGTGTTTGGGGGGGAGAGAGAGAGAGAGAGAGAGAGCGCTCGAGGGAACTCTGCACTCGTTAGGGTCCAGCACTTGATTATAGTATATATTTGTTAGTAATTCATAGTTTACAGGATATATATATATATATATATATATATATATATATATATATATATATATATATATATATATATATATATATATATATATATATATATATATATATATATATATACTCTTATAAACCCTTGCTTCTGGGTACAACCATATGTTTTTACACCGGGGATCTAGGTACTTCGTCCGGATCTGGGTACATGTGTCCTCAAATCCAATGTGGGGTTTATTTGTAGGAATATCTTTTCATTTCAACGCAGAAATGCAAATTAACTCGAGTTCCCAAAAACCATGTGATGATGGTACGAGTTATTCCCCTTCCCTCACTGTAACTTTTTTTGCGAACATTGGACTTTTCCGTATCCTATCCGTAGGCCTCCACTAACCTCCAACCGAACCTTATTTTGGCATATGTTCATTGATCTCCGGCAATGTACGTCATAATCTAAGACAATGTACGTCAAAATGTTAATATTTTTAAACGTTATAACTGTCAACAATATTTAAATAAAATAAAATTGATGAACATTTAGAAACCAATTTGAATATGGTTTTCGTTTGGAGGCTATCATGCTCTATGACGTGACAGCTGAGTGTTGGCGACATGCCGAAATTTTGGACTTCGTCTTCTGTAAGTGGTTTTATTTGTTTTATTTAGAATTTTCTTTTGTGTTCTGTTGTAGTGTTAATCTTTGTAATCATATTTAAGAAATAATGTAGCATAATCGAGCTCCAAGACAAGACTCTATCCGTAGGCTCTGAAGTCTTTTCTTTCGTCTTTGTAAACTCGTGGGCCTCCTACATACGTACGTAGTATAGTATGTAATTGATGCCTACGAAAGACGAGACTTCCCAGCTTGTGGTATATCATAGTTGTAAGTTGAAGATTTTCAGTTTTCCGCTCATAAAAACATAAATAAATAAAACAACCGACAACACAGCAAAGCCAAAGACTGAAAGAGCACATGCTGCCTTCGGTAAGATCTAGATTCATTATGCTGAAGAAAGCACAGTCCAGTACCAAGAAGAAGAAAGACTAGAGCCGGAGACAGCTTAAAATTGAAGAATCTTGATTCATTTGAACAGTCTGACAAGGGATGTCATAGTTAGTACCACAAATGTGACAAATGCAGTTAAAAATGGTCTAGATCTACTTCACTGATTTGGGTGATTTCCTTACCCCACCTTCCTCCCTTTTGTAGGCAAAATTAATCAAACAACTGATGCCTGAAAGCCTGCCGGCGTGAAAATATGAATTTATATAAGTTTATTAGTTGCTCATAAATTTTATGCATGTCTGTTTAGAGGGCAAAAGGCTAATACTACTATACCATAGCTTCTTAGTTCTTGTCACTCTGATACATTCAACATTGATGTGGGTTATTTTCAGTAAGGATTATTATTATCGACAACGTTTCGTTCAACATCAAATGCTTTTATTTAGTAAGTAAGCTGCATCTGTGAGCAGAATTCACGACTAACACAAGTAAAAAGAATAGATTTGATTTCGAGTTTCATGTAGTACTAGTAGTATTCTACTTGCTAGAACTAGTTTTAGCAGTATGTAGCATACAAAGTGTAACTTTAAAAAAAGATTTGTAATAAACAAATCGACAACTGAACAGTTTCTTTATCAATAACAGCTGAAGTGAAATTAATCAAATGGATCCATATTATTTTAAGTTGTTCAAGTTATTAATAATGTTATGTTGTTATCAATGGTTGATTTGGCAAACTTTTGTCAAGTTTAAACATACTGGGCCAGCTTGCTAGTAAGGTGTAACAGAAACAGCTACAAAAAGCCTAGAAGAAGCAAACCAAAGTGTAGAAAATATTTTAGGCCTACAAATATATTTTATCACTTTTGCATCAGGTTTTATATAATTTATAGGCCTACATCATATATATTTGTTGGGAGATTTGGGAGAGATTTATGAGTAGTACTTATTTGTTGTTTTTTTTCTCACTTTTCAGCCCCAAATTCATTTAAGCAGAGGGCAACAAATGGTCATTGCTGCTTTGACTTTGAGAAAGACAAAAGGTAAGAATAAACACGGCTTATTGAATTAAGTGGCCACGCGAAAATTTTCCGCTTCAACGCACTGCATTCATTGCGTTTTAGTGTAGGGATTGTAGTTATTGCAGTGATCAGAAATACACGGAAGGCAAATAAAACTATTGTACTTTTAGAAATTTAATATTTTAAACAAATCTGTGCATTGTGGTTGAAGAAATTCGTTTTGAAAATGGGTGAATTCCACTGTGCACAGCGTGTGTCCACACATCGCTCATAGTATGTAGACCTACCTATGAGTAGCCTAGTAATAAATACAGCACAAAAACAAATTAACTGTTGTTGTTGTTGTTGTATCAAATTTTATTCATCAGATTAACATAAGTTGTACTTATAACTTATTATAGAAATTTTATAAATAAATAAATAAATAAATAAATATAAAATTATTTATAAGATAAATTAACTGTGTTGCGAAGACATGCCAAAACGTCTAAAGTCTCCAGTTTTATTATTAGTTCACGAGTTTTCATCATTAATTTTGTTATATAATTTAGTTGTTTTGTATTCATATAAGTACCTAGAGCTAAGTCTGGCGTATTAGGCGCATAAGTAATAATAATAATAATAATGATAATAATTCGCTCCCTTGACCCTTTTCTCTTTCTCTCTCTCTCTCCCCTCTCCTCCTCCCCCACCCCTCTCTCTAACATTAACGCTTGCATGCCCACAAAATAAAACAAAGTTCTATAAATGTTTGGATGTAATGCACACACACACACACACCCACACACACACCCCCACACACACACACACCCACACACACAAAGAAACAGCTGGAAGTCACTGGAAGGTGGATTCGAAAAGATGAGTTTTGAGTTAGTTTTTAAAACTGTCATGGGACGCAACAGAGCAAAGTTGAAGAGGCAGTCTTTCCATTGATTTAAAATCTTGCTATGCAATACATTTTTCACTGTAGTTTTACAGACAGGATATTGTTAGGTTTAGGCGTGTTCAAGGCCGTTTATTTATAATACTAATAATAAAAAGTACATATATATATATGCGTGCATTATTCTATGCAATTGTTCTAAGTGCTGGGGAGTGGTAGGAGGAATAAGGGAACATGCACATATAAACTGAAAACGGTTAAATTATTACACACATGGGAAAAAATAGTACATTTATACACACAATCAAACAGTTCTTGTCCTTTAAACACACACACACGTATACGCACGCACACACAAACACACACACACACACATGAGCGTGCCCATTCACATTAATGCGTTCCTTTTGTGTGTATTTCAGGATGACCGCTCCACCCTCCGACCGCTGTTCTACCCCAACACCAACGTTTTTCTGCTCTGCTTCAGTGTGGTCTCGCCCACATCCTTCCACAATGTGCTGGAGAAGTGGGTGCCCGAAATTCTAAAACACTGCCCGCGGGCACCCCTTGTGCTGGTGGGCACCCAGTCTGACCTGCGGAACGACATGAAGATCCTGATCGAGTTGGCCATATACAAAGAGAAAGTGCTGTCTGAAGAAGAGGCCACGCGGCTGGCCTCGCAGTTGGGTGCTCAGTACGTGGAGTGCTCGGCGCTGATGCAGAAGAACTTGAAGGAGGTGTTCGACACCTGCATCCTGACGTCGCTTAACTGGGGCGAACAGGAAGAGCTCGCGCTGGGCAGGTCCAAAAGCCTGCTGCGCAGGTCCAAGAGCTCCAAGAGCAAAAACAGCGCCGCCATCTCCTATGCCCTCGCTACTTCCACGTCCAAAGGCTCCTCCAGTCCTAAGAAGGCGGGCTGGAAAAAGTTTTGCTGCTTCATATCATAGTGACAGTGACACGACACTGAATTTATGACACTGACTTCGTCCTATCTGCCATTTTATTTTGGAGTCTTTTCACGCTCGTTGGAACTCTACGTTATAAGTGATGTTTGGATCACACACTCTGTGTGATATGAACTTCAGTGAAATAAACTTCTTGAAGCTGCTTCATGTGATAGTGACAGTGACACGACACTGAATTTATGACACTGACTTCGTCCTATCTACCATTTTATTTTGGAGTCTTTTGACGCTCGTTGGAACTCTACGTTATAAGTGACGTTTGGATCACACACTCTGTGTGCTATGAACTTCAGTGAAATAAATGTATTGAAGCTGTTCGTCCGTGAAATAGATAGTTTTAATCACACAAAGTTGTCTGGATGTTTATTGTGTGACACGGACTGAAATAATTGAGTCTTTTTAAGATCTTGTGCCGGGATTCATGAAATAAAATCGGTCAATTTTAATCATCGCATTTCATAGCTTCAGTCTCATTTCATCTGCTCATCGCCAGCCCATCGCTCCATAGAATCGAATCAACCAATTGGACACTTGGCCTTTGTTTTAGAAAACATGAACTTTGCTTAATTATGTAGTTTGAAATATTTTTTCTTCTGAGCTTATGTGTACGACAATGTGACGGATGTTTGTCCTTGTAGACTTAGAAGCATACTACAGTCTACAGCCACTTGTTGTATCATGTTGGGTTGTACTTATGTTTGATACTCAATTTTAGTATGCTCATAAAAATCAATAATACATCTTTGTGCCTTTTTGTTGTTGTTGCTTACATTTCTTTTCCCCCACCAAACATTCAGCACTCGTATGCTTTTATTATGTTCGGCTGTGTCTATGACTGATGTTTGTGCTAATATGCCTATTACCTATGACACTGTTGGTGGATTTTCTCCCTCACTAAGCCTACTGTATAACCACAGTGTTATGTTACGCCGGAGTTAGATGTTATTTACCTACATTTTCTCTGTGTATTACCTATATATTTATGTACAGTCTATTAGTATTATCCCCACAGTGAGGGAGCCGTTTGTTACTGTATAAATAGTATTCCCAAGTTCTGGAAATTTAGTGCTTTAAGTTTAAATTTATACTGTCGCTGTCTTTCTCCTTTGTTCTTTCTCATTCCTACTCTGTTCTATCAATCTGCTATATTATTTTCTTCGCTAAGCCAGTCACCTGCCTTTTTTCTTGAAAACTCTTCAAAAACTCCTTATTTGTGAATGGGGTCTTTTGGGTCAGCTTGTAAATATTGGATGCTTTCTGCCAAATGGTGACTAGGGCTTCTTATGATGTTATTTAGCAGTGTACTATGTAGACATTTTCTATGTATGTGTTTTATTGATATTTTATAAAGATGTTTATATTCAGTTTTTGTAAACGGGGATTCGATATATTAGAGTATAGCCTCAGCGTCCCCTGCATGGGATGCCTTTACATGTATTGTAAAGTGTCCGGCTGGTGGAGTGCCTTCAGTGTTACCACTAAGGTTGTTTCAGCAGACCCCCTGTGGGGTGCCGTTTTTTTTAGTATAAATAGTATCCCCACTTTCTGGAAATTTAGTGTGTTAAATTCCCACTGTCACTGTCTTTCTCCTTTGTTCTTTCTCATTCCTAATCTGTTCTATTAAATCTACTATACTATCTTCTTCTTCACTAGACCAGTCACCTCCCCCATTGGGGTGCCTGGGGTTTCAGTATAAATAATATCCCCACTTTCTGGAAATTTAGTGCTTTAAATTCCCACTGTCGCTGTCATTCTCATTTGCTCTTTCTCATTCCTGCTCTGTTCTATCAATCTGCTATACTATCTTCTTCTTCGCTAGACCAGTCACCAATCTTTTTTCTTCAAAACTCTTCCGGGACAAGACTCCTTATTTGTGTGTGAGGTCTGTTGGATCAGCTTGGGAATATTGGACGCTTTCTGCCAGGTGGTCACTAGGGCTTCCTATGATGTTATTATTTAGCAATGTAGGCATTTTATATGTATGTGTTTCGTTGATAATTTATAATGATGTTTGTAATCTATTTTATTTTTGTAAACGGGGGTTCGATAAATTAGAGTACAGCCTCAGCGTCCCCTGCGTGGGATGTCTTTATTGTAAAGTGACTGGCTGATGGAGAGCTTTCAGTTTTACCACTAGGGTTGTTTCAGCAGGTCTTTGATGCGGATCAGGGGTTGTCCGGTCCTGATTTGGCTCGGAAGAGTCCGCTGGACCTAAAGCAATAATCATGTAATGTAATGTAATCATCTTGAGAATATTGGACGCTTTCTGCCAAATGGACATTTGGGCTTCCTATGATGTTATTATTTGGCACTATATTCATTTTGTATGTATGTGTTTTGTTGATATTTTATAATGATGTTTGTATTCTATTTTGATTTTATAAACGGGGGTTCGATAAATTAGAATATAGCCTCTGCGTCCCCTGCGTGGGATGTCTTTATTGTAAAGTGACCGGCTGGTGTAGTGCCTTTAGTGTTACCACTAGGGTTGTTTCGGCAGATCTTTTGTGCAGATCAGGTGTGAGTCCTCTTTCAGAGAAGTTGTGGTCTTGATTTTGTGGTCCTGATTCGGATCTCTGTAGTCCGCTGGACCCTGTAAGCAATTAATAACTAACTTACTAACCCTGTGTGGGATACCATTATTGTAAAGTGACCGGCTGGTGGAGTGCCTTCAGTGTTACCACTGCCACTGGGGTTGTTTTGGCAGATCTTTTATGCGGATGAGGGGTGAGTCCTCTTTCAGCCAAGTTGTGGTCTTGATTTTGCAGTCCTGATTCGGCTCTTAGCAGTCTGCTGGACCCTGTAAGCAATGAATAAATAACTAACCTCTTTCAACCAAGTTGTGGTCTTGATTTTGTGGTCCTGATTCGGCTCTTTGCAGTCCCCTGGACCCTATAAGCAATGATTAACTAACTAAATCTGTATAAATATATATGTGTTTACCTGAATAAAAATTTTGTTTAAACCAAACATTCAAAAGTGTCTGTAAATATTTTGTTGTGCTAGTTTATACCTGGATAGCTGCATCCCACCTGCAAGTGGACTACACATTAAGCATGCATAGGCTTTTTTTCTACCTCTTCTGCTTCATTTTGTTCTTCTTTGTTGCTTTTATCTTCTTTTTACTCTTTTATTTAAAAAAAAAATCTCCTTGTTCTTCTTTCTAATTATCATTATGATTAGGAGCAGCAGAACCATTTTGTTCTTCTAAATAATAATAAACACAGAATGTATTTTTGCTGCTGATTATGTTTTTTTTGTCTGTTCGACTGATGCAGCTGCTTGCAAAACAAAGGTTCAACTTTGAATTTTTTTTTGTCTTTTGTTTCTTTGGTATTGCCTGGAGTGTGTTTAATTTAATAAAGAAGTCCTTTCTTCAAATAACAAAAAACAAAAAAATCAAGCGAAATACTTTTTTTTTATTTTTTTTTATTTTTTAAGAACATGTAGAATGACAAAATGATGAAAATATTTTCCTCGAAGTCAAATTTCACAGTGCATTAACAAAGTACACAATTTATTTGCATTTGGACAAGCATAATACAACCTTTTGTGCAACTATTTCCTGACCTCAGCAAATTGGACCCAAAAAAAAAATAAAGTGAAAATTATTTCCCTTTTGTCCTTTGTCCTTTTATTAACAAAATCACATATAATTAAAGCATGAAACAAGGCTCATAGCCCAGGGGGCATTTTAGCCAAAAAAAGGGGGGGATGGTGAATTACATTAAAAAACAATGAACGGTACAAAAAAAGCTGTTCCATAGGCATCACAAGATGCCAGATTAATTATTAGAAGTTCTGTCACATTTTTTAATTTTAAAAAGCGTCCCTTTGTACTGGTAGTTTAGGAGGTGATGTTCTAATTTTTGTTATACTGGCGGCTAGATTGGAGGGAAGAACAATCAAATACTTTTCAAAAGCAAAATTATCTTTAAACATTTTTTTTATTATATTATAAGCTATTTGAGTCAATTTCAGAGTGCCAGTTTTGTGCATACTGATCTTGCAACCTTTTCTTTATCTTTTCCTTAAATACTTTGTCAGACAGTGTTACACTGCAATAGCCGATTCAGTCCCGATGCTTGAATCTTGTGTAACTCGAATTTGTTATGTACGTAACCCGTTCTCCCAGCAACAAGGCAGGAGTCGTTACTATGTGTTTTTTCCAACTTTATTCAGCAAGCAGCATCAACAACTGCATACAAGCTCTCTCCAAAAACTCTCAAAAAAGGGAGGTGAACATTGAAGTTTAACGTCCACGCCCACCATTATCCTATCCTGTCCCGTAACTTAGAAGTCGTTAGGGAACCACAGACGATTGTTTAACCAGTGTACTCCCTCTTTCTCTGTCCTCAGCAGCCCTCATGGTTTCACTCAGTGTCAAGCCAGTCCATTCTCGAATGTTGTCTTCCCACCTCTTTTTCTGTCTACCTCTTCTTCTGCCTCCTTGTACCGTGCCTTGCAGGATGGTCTTTGCAAAGGCCTGATGCTCTGGTGACGTGGCCATACCCTATTACAGTAAAAGCCATAGTAATTAACAAGGTAAGGATTTCAATAAATAAATGATATATGTTAAATACTTAATAAACACATTTTATATATCTATATATCAATATCCTATCCTATCCTATCCTATCCTATCCTATCCTATCCTATCCTATCCTATCTTATCACGTAACTCGAAAGTTGTTGGGGCAGCAGAGATGATCGCTTAAACCAGAGTTACTCCATCTTTATCTGTAATCTGCAACCGTCATAGCTTCACTCAGTGTCAAGCCAGTCCATTCTCGAATGTTGTCTTCCCACCTCTTTTTTGTCTACCTCTTCTTCTGCCTCCTTGTACCGTGCCTTGCAGGATGGTCTTTGCAAGGCTAGAAGAAGTGGGAGAAGGAGCGGTGACCCAAACCCTTCTTTCTGTGTCCATCCACACTTGGAACGGACAACATAAACTGGGAAGAGGAGTGAAGGCGCCTTGAGGGTTTGTGGGTAGGGACAATGTCTCTCATGTACTATAGAGGGAGGTGGGTTCATGCACACACTCGTAGCATATGGAGCTCGAGGACTTTGTGGTCGACTTTCTTCTTGACTGGCAGCCAGTGAACAGGAGTGATGTGGTCTGGTCTTCTTGCTGCGGGTGACAATCCTGGCGGCCGTGTTCAGAACACACTGGAGACGGTCAAGCTGGACAACGGTTTGCATAATCTATCCTGAATATCACCAAGGCGACGGCAATGGTCTTGTTTTCCGAGGGCATCTCGCAGTTTACCAAGACAGTGAAGATGGAAGAAGCACCCTCTAACCACGGCACTCGCTTGATCCTCTATTGTGAGGTTTGCATCAATCATGATGTCCAGATCTCTGACAGTGGACAAGAAGGGGATAGCTGACTGTCCAAAACTGTTGGAGCTCAGGGATACAGAGTCTCTTTTGCTCTGAGGTCCACACATGATGGCCTCAGTCTTGTCCTCGTTCAGTTTCTGTGCGTCATCCACACCTTGAGGTCAGAGGAACACAGCTCAAACTTATTAGCAGACTCCACTGCAGCGGCATCATCAGGAGGGAAAGAGTCGTAGAGGTCAGAGTCATCACCAAAAAAGCTGCCTCCCTTGCTCGTGTATCTCGATGATACGGCCAAATTCAAAGGTATAAAGCGAAAAGAGTACAGGTTCCAAAACGGACCCCTGGGGGACCCCACAGGTCAGTCTTGTAGCTGTGTTCACACTGACGTACAGAAACATATCCTCTAGATACGACTGGAACCACTGATGGACGCAGCCCTTGAACCCAAACTTCAGATGAAGTCTCCACAGATAGATTTGCTCCTTGTGATAAATCATGCCAAAATGTCATTTCAAATCCCTACATTCAGGTTGTTAGGTTGAAAAAAAAGCCCTTGTGAAATGGTAATACTACAGGATTGTACTGTGTTTGACCCCTCCTGATTATACCTTTTACAGCCAGAGGGAGAAGAAAGAGACAGAAGGAAGAGTGGGATTGGGGTGGCCAAAGGTAACGTGGGGGCCAATAGTCAAGTGGGCCCCTCTGTAGAAGTCAGTCTTTCAAACAGTTGTTTTCAGTTACACCATTCAGTTACACCAAGACCACACACGTCAAGTGCAGATTATGTTCTGATTTTATTCTCCAATAATAAACTAAGAAGTAAATGCATTGTAATAGTGAACACATAACACTCAAAGACATGGACATACACAATGAGGATTATTATTAATTAAAGTGTGAGATTAGTACTCACACTGCTACACCCTCCACCTTCACTACTCTAAAAAAAAACAAGGGAGGAGGGTCTGGTCCTTGCAGGTTCCTAATCCCATGTATACCAAACAACAATTACCCTATGAAGGTTCAGCGCATATTGGTAGCAAACAAATAAATAAATTAATATTTAAAATTAAAAAAAATAATAATTAAAAAGTAATTTAAAATATTTTTACAAGTTAAAAAAAATTAATTAAACAAATTAATACTCAACAGACTGAAACCCCAAGCCGAACACATCATAGCTGAAGAACAAGCAGCATTCAGGGCAGGGCGAAGTACCACTTAACAGATTTTCAACCTCAGAATAATCTGCGAAAATACTTAAAGCACCAACGACATCTATATCATGTGTTCGTAGACTTCAAATAGGCGTTTGACCGAGTCTGGCACGCAGCTCTGTGGGCAACTATGACAGTGTACAACATCAGCCCTAAAATTCTTGAAGTCATCAAAAGGCTGTATGACAAGGCTACCAGTGCAGTCTTCCACAACAGCGCCATCGGAAACTGGTTCAGAACAACAATCGGTGTGCGTCAGGGATGCCTACTCTCTCCAACACTCTTCAACAACTTCCTAGAGCGCATGATGTCAGATGTCATTGCAGATCACGAAAACACAGTCAGCATAGGGGGAAGAGCAATCTTCAACCTTCGTTTTGCGGATGACATTGATGGATTGGCTGGAGAGGAACAAGAACTTGAACAGCTGGTACAGAGGCTTGACACCACCTCCAGAGTCTATGGAATGGAAATAAGTGCAGAGAAGACCAAAATGATGACCAACAACACCAATGGCATCAACACGGACATCAAAGTCCAAATCCAATCCCTCAACACAGTTCATAGCTTTAAATATTTAGGAGCCATTGTATCAGACAATGGGTCCCCACAGGAAGTCCTCTCCAAGATCGCACAAACAACTGCTGCCCTGGCGAGGTTGAAGCCAATTTGGAAAGACAGGACCATCAGTCTACATTCCAAGGTAAGACTGTTGCGCTCCCTTGTCATCTCCATCTTCCTATACACTTGCGAAACATGGACACTCATAGCAGATCTACAACGAAGAATACAAAGCGTGGAGATGAGTTGCTACAGAAGACGTCTGGGCATTTCCTAAACCCAACACATAACCAACGACGAAGTCCGACAGACCATCACACAAGCCATTGGACAACACGATGACATGCTCACAGTGGTGAAGAAACGGAAACTCCGATGGTATGGCCACGTCACCAGATCCTCAGCTCTTGCAAAGACCATCCTGCAAGGCACAGTGCAAGGAGGTAGAAGTAGAGGGAGACCGAAAAAAAAGTGGGAGGACAACATTCGAGAATGGACTGGTTTGACTCTGAGCGAAACCATCAGGGTTGCTGAGGACAGAGAAAGATGGAGTACGTTGGTTAAACGATCATCTGCGGTGCTCCTACGACCTCCGAGTTACGGGATAGGTTAGATAGATAGATTGTATTGTATTGATAATGTTTCATTGGAGCTGAAAATTTGCTCACAGTGGTGAAGAAACGGAAACTCCGATGGTATGGCCACGTCAACAGATCATCAGGTCTTGCAGAGACCATCCTGCCAGGCACAGTGCAAGGAGGTAGAAGAAGAGGAAGACCGAAAAAGAGGTGGGAGGACAACATTCGAGAATGGACTGGTTTGACACTGAGTGAAACAATCAGGGTTGATGAGGAAAGGACAGATGGAGTATGCTGATTAAACGATTATCTGTGGTGCCCCTACGACCTCCGATTTACGGGATAGGATAGGATAGGAAGGAATAAAACAAACGTTAAAAATAATTTTAAAAGAAATAAAATAATAATAAAGAAATAATGTTAAAAAATATATATATATATTATATATATATAAACATATTAAGGTCCCCGTATCCACGTCCTCAAAAATCTTTTTGGGGACGTGGATATGGGGACCTTAACATGTTTTTATATATATTTTTCAAATCAGAAGTTAATAAATTTTTCAAGAATGTTTTAGCATATTTGGCATCTAGGTGGGCAAATTAATCTTATTTCCAAATATAAACTTTCCTTTCTACAAGCAGTAGAAATACAAGTTCCCGAAAAGCTGGTTGGTGACACAGTCCCCATAAACAACCTGATATAAGTATATATATATATATATATATATATATATATATATATATATATATATATATATATATATATATAAAATGTTTTCAAATTCCTTTTATCCGATCAGGTGTTACCACAGGCCTAGTTGTTTTCGCTCTTGTCCATGCAAAATATATCACCCCTTGGGGTCATGAGCAATCTTGCCACTGTAGATTGTTCTAACCTATAAAGGGTACAGTGAAAGCCCCAGTTGAAAACCTGTCTTGCCTTTGTAGGCATGACAAATTAACTGCGGCAACAGTCCCCCCCGTTGGAGTGCCGGGGGTTTCAGTATAAATAGTATCCCCACTTTCTGGAAATTTAGTGCTTTAAATTCCCACTGTCGCTGTCTTCCTCATTTGCTCTTTCCCATTCCCGATCTGTCCTACCACTCTGCTATACTATCTTCTTCTTCGCTAGATCAATGACCTACCTTTTTTCTTGAAAACTCTTCCTGGACAAGACTCCTTGTTTGTGTATGAGGTCTGTTGGATCAGCTTGGGAATGTTGGACGCTTTCTGCCGGGTGGTCACTAGGGCTTCCTATGAATGTACTATTTAGCACTATAGGCATTTTATATGTATGTTTTTTGTTGATGATTTATAATGATGTTTGTATTCTATTTTGTTTTTGTAATCGGGGAGTTCGCGTAGTTGAGGTCAACCCTCAGCCGTCCCTCGCGTGGGATGTCTTTATTGTAAAGTGACTGGCCGGTGGAGGGCATTCAATTTTCCCACTGGGGTTGTTTCAACAGATCTTTTATGCGGATCGGGGGTTGTCCGGTCCTGATTTGGCTCGGAAGAGTCCGCTGGACCTAAAGCAATAATAAATCAATCAATCAATCAATGCAAAATATATAGTCTAATATGAACTAATCACTAGAGAACATTGAATTGAATAGCAGAGTTGAGTGGACGTAAATGAACACTGTATTCTTATATTTATTACTATCGTAGTATCAGTCTCCGTATGTTGTTGTTTGTAGTTTATAGTCACACGACACTTTCGCATATAGGTGACTACTGGACCGATTTATACTGACACCAGCGGGCCAGTTGTTGGTAAAGGGGAAAATAATATGATCACACGTTGACCAATCCGGGATTCGAACCAGCGACCAGTCTCCGTATACATCAAGTAGCTATAGTGTTCCTTTCCCCCTCCTCACTCCCCTTACTACATCTCCCTCCTTTTTCAGCTTAGGAATAGACCTACGCACAGGCTCTCAATTTCATCGTGACTGTTGCTCCCGGATCAGCGTCAGGCTAAAGAATGTTTCCGAACGATGATATCATCTTATTAACCTAATTAAGTTCCCTCTTACGCCCGCGGACTATTTAGATGCGGCTGAGTGATAAGCCTACTGTATCCTGTATCCTGCTGAGGCATACCCTTACGCATGAAATCCGTTTCAAGTACAAGCCTGACAGATCTCTGACATTCTGTATGCTTCCTCCTCCTCCTTGGCCAGACAATAATTATCATCATCGTCCGCGCCACGATTATCATC
This sequence comes from Oncomelania hupensis, assembly GCA_036898135.1. Classification (NCBI taxonomy): domain Eukaryota; kingdom Metazoa; phylum Mollusca; class Gastropoda; order Littorinimorpha; family Pomatiopsidae; genus Oncomelania; species Oncomelania hupensis. The sequence goes on along the minus strand of CM072517.1, from coordinate 32,646,463 downwards.
ACTACTTAGTATTATTACTAGTAGGCTAGAGCGCATCACGTTTGTCTCGCTGCCGTAGCTCAGTAGTATAGCGGCGTTCTCCTTGCACACCGATGATCCAAGTTCGAACCCTGCAGTGGGCATGATAAAAGTGGCCACTTGTACTGTCCATCTTAGCAGTATAATTGTCTGATGGTTCAGTGTTGATTTAGGTTCCCCCTGCTTCACCCTCCCCCCAATACCCTCTTTCCTGGGTTGGCTATTCCCGTCTGCCCTATTGGCGGCTTGCGTTAGATCCTGAGTCGGCCAACGCCTTGAGCAGCTCTTTGAGGTGATAAGTGCGCTATATAAAACAATTCATTTAATGTCTAAAAAAAAGAAAAACAACTCATAACTCTCAATGCCAAAGCATACATTTCCGGTGTATTAAAACCTTTCCTAAAACATTTTTTTAAAAGTGTAAAATACTGACCAAAAACGAAGTATTTAATAATAATAATAATAATAATAATAAAATAATAATAATAATAATATAAAATAATAATAATAATAATAATAATAATAATAATAATAATAATAATAACTGGGTGCTATATAAGCGCGTTTCCCCAAATTACTAATCAGGCTCAAAACGCGGCGATCTATTTCAACATATACACTCACGTGTTTCACCCACTCTCTCACACACAACAAAAACACTTCTATAATTCAAACACGTGGTTTATAGGCAGGGAGATCGCTAATACAAGATTGAAAGGAAATCGAATATATATTTTAAAATTTTTTATATTGACCGCATCTAGTACCATTATTGAAGGGAGTGAAGAAACCGAAGTACCCAGAGAAAACCCTCGATTGTCTCATACCTAATAATACTAATAATAATTTAAAAAAAAAAAATAATACAGTTATCTCAGCAGTCCTCCTGAAAATAATACTCAACAGGTTGAAACCCCAAGCTGAACAAATCATAGCTGTAGAACAAGCAGGATTCAGGGCAGGGCGAAGTACTACTGAACAGATTTTCAACCTCAGAATAATATGCGAGAAATACCTTCATCACCAACAACATCTATATCTATTTGTGTTGGTTGTTAACAGACTTTCTTTACTACCTCAATACTTCAGGAATCACCCGAATGCCTTTAAGTTAAATCAGTTATTGAACTCTAAATCTAAACGCAGATTGTCTGATTTGAGCCGTTTTATAGGGGTTATTTTTTCACTTTTCCAATAGTGACGCACAGTTCTCTTTTAATTTTATGTCAAACTTCTATTTTTTTGTTTGGACGAATATTGAATCAAAGAGCAGGTTGCTAAATTTAAGCCGCTTTATTGCAGTTTGAGTTATGTCACTATTTATATATTGTGCATTCCCTTTTGTCTTATGTTGTGAACCATGCAATGCTGTACATTTTTCTTTCCATGTTGACCCAACATAAAACTTAAAACGGGTGTTTGACATTTTAGAGGTTTATATTGTGATGCATATGGAGTAGCTTTTTGTGTGCCGTTCATTGTTTTTTAATGTAATTCCCCATCCCCCCTTTTCCCATTTTTTGGCTAAAATGCCCCCTGGGCTATGAGCCTTGTTTCATGCTTTAATTATATGTGATTTTGTTAATAAAAGGACAAAGTTCCAAAGTCCAAAATATCATGTGTTTGTAGACTTCAAGAAAGCGTTTGACAGTGTCTGGCAAGCAGCTCTGTGGGCATCCATGAGATCATACAACATCAGCCCTAACATTATTTAAGTCATCAAAAGCCTGTATGAGAAGGCTACAAGTGCAGTCCTTCACAACAGCGCCATAGGGAACTTGTTCAGAACAACAATCGGCATGCGTCAAGGATGCCTACTCTCTCCAACACGCTTCAACATCTTCGTAGAACGAATCATGCGAGATGCCCTTGTAGATCACTAATGCACAGTCAGCATAGGGGGTAGAGCAATCTCCAACCTCCGTTTTGCGGATGACATTGATGGATTGGCTGGAGAGGAACAAGAACTTGAACAGCTGTACAATGGCTTGACATCACCTCCAGAGCCTTTGGAATGGAAATAAGTGCAGAGAAGACCAAAATGATGACCAACAACACCAATGGCATCAACATGGACATCAAAAGTCCAAGGCCAATCCCTCAACATAGTGCATAGCTTCAAATATTTTGGAGCCATTGTGTATCAGACATTGGGTCCCGAAAGGAAGTCCTCTCTAGGATTGCACAAACAACTGCTGCCCTGACAGGGTTGAAACCCATTTGGAAAGACATGACCATCAGTCTACACTGCAAGGTAAGGCTTCCGTGCTCCCTTGTCATCTCCATCTTCATATACGCTTATAAAACATGGACTCTCACAGCAGACGTACAACGAAGAATACAAAGAAATGAGTGCTACAGAAGACTTCTGGGCATTTCCTATACCCAGCACATCACCAACGATGAAGTCCGACAGACCATAACACAAGCCATTGCACAACACGATGACATGCTCGCAGTGGTGAAGAAACGGAAATTTCCATGTTATGGCCACGTCAGCAGATAATCAGGCCTTGCAAAGACCATCCTGCAAGCACGGTGCAAGGAGGCGGAAGAAGAGGGAGACAGAAAAATGGTGGGAGGGCAACATTCGAGAATGGCATGGCTTGACACTGAGCGAAGCCATCTGCGGTGCCCCAACGACTTTCGAGTTATGGGATAGGATAGGACTACTACTACTACTACTACTACTACTACTACTACTACTACTACTACTACTACTACTACTACTAGAAATTACTAATAAAAAGCATTTATTACGCCCGATTTCCCTCAAGAAGCCTGGGCTGAAAGTGTATTAGAAATAACATATAAACCATGTACCCTGTTCGCGGCATCAGTTTTATTCTTCAAAATAATGATCAAGTTGTCTAATAATATTGGAGCTTATACGTATAATATAATGCGATTGTGTCTACTGTACTATTTGGTTTAAACAAATAGTTTTATTCAAGGAAAAAAACATATAATTTCAAACAATGATTTACAGGATAGGCAACAAGCAAGCTTATATAAGCCCACCCTGTATGACAAAATTCTACATAATAATTAATTGATTGACAGGCAACTGATAGTTTCATATAATTAAAGAAGAATACAACAATTTAAAAAGATAATATAATAAATTAATTAAAGATAATAAGGTTTAGTAAATAATTACACGGACACACACGCACACACATATATAAATAAATAAATAACTAAAAGAAACAAATAAAAACAATGAATCAAATAATTAGCTACAAATTAAATGCGTATATTACTAAAAAATTGACACTTTTAAAACAATAATTGAAAAAGGAGACGTGTGTTTGTGTGTGTGTGTGTGAGAGAGAGAGAGAGAGAGAGAGAGAGTGAGAGAGAGATGGTTTGAGCTGAACACCGGGACGTTTGTGCGGTGAAGCGGAAAATTTCACTTAACGAAAACGCTTTGACTGTTTGATAAACTCTTGAGTGGTACTGAAAAGAAGTTGATTGTCAGATAGAGAAAAGGTTTGGTTTCCGTGCAGTAAGTTATTTAACGATACTTGTTCTTGCTTGAGGGTAGCGATAGTAGTTATTCTGATGTTAGTATAGAGGGGACAGTGAAAGAGAAAATGTTCGACAGTTTCATTTTGAAAGCCACATGAGCATGAGGGGTTGTTAGTTAAATGCCGAGTGAACAGATCGTGATTGAGATCACTCATATTCCTTCTAAGTCGACAGTGTATTATTTGGTCTTGCCTTTTTCCAATGTAAAAATGCGGAGGATTGCAAGGGTCGTCTTTGTGAAGATAACGTTTAAATGCTCCTATTGATGTGGTTTGCTGTATGCTGTCTGGTAGAGAATTCCACAGCACAGTGGTTGATGGAAAGAAGGAGGTGTGGAAAATTTCAGTTTTATGACGAGGGATATTCCTTTCAAGCAGTCTACGTCGGTGGTACGGATTTGTACTGGCAACAAGAGGTGGAAGAAGATTATGCAAGTATTGAGGTACATAATTATTTACTATTTTGTGGTACATTATTAGTTTGTGTCTTTCTCGACGAGCTTTTAAAGAACAAAAACCAGATTCCATATAGAGAGTTTCGTGGCTAGTGCCCCTCACTAAACCAGTTATTATTCGTAACCCTTCAAGATGCAGATTTTCTAAAACGTTTGCTTGGGCTTGTGTACAATTATCATATAAGATGTCGGCATAGTCAAAAATGGGCAGGATAAATGATTTGTACATAATTTCAAGTGATTTTCTATTTAGGGAATACTTAAATGATTTTAGACAATTCAGTAATAGTTTTACCTTACTTCCTATGTTTGCAATATGTTCGTCCCATTTACAGTTGTTTTGTAACATTACACCTAAATGTTTGTGATGCGCTGATTCTGATAATAACGTGTTATCGAAGAATAAAGGGGGTATTATGTTTTTGTCACGTCGGATTGTGAGAAGTTCGGTTTTTGTTTGGTTAAATTTAACTTTCCAAGTAAGCGACCAATTCTCAATTTTTCTTAAGTCCGACTGTAAAATCTCGGCTCGTCTGTTCGGATTTGTATCGCTGTGCGACATGCTTGTGTCGTCTGCAAACAGCTTCATAATAGATGTAATATTTTCAACTATGTCATTTATGTAAATTAGAAAAAGCAATGGTCCTAATACCGACCCTTGAGGAACCCCAGCTGTAACAAGTCTGGGCTGCGACTTTTCATTTTTAAGGACAACCACTTGGTGTCTGTTACTGAGGTAGTTTTCAAGGAATGTAAGGTTTCCTCGGATCCCTATAGCGTTCAATTTGTGAATTAGGCCTTTATGCCAGACGCGATCAAAGGCCTTGGATATGTCAAAGAAAACCGATTGCGTCGTTGTGCCCTGGTCAAAGTTTGTGCACATATTGTTGTATATACTAAGCAGTTGGTTTATTGTGGAGTCACCGGTTTGGAAGCCAGATTGTGCTGCTGAAATAAGGTTGTTGGACTTAAGAAAATCGTAAATATACTTGTGAATGCATCGTTCGAGAACTTTTCCGACGCAGCTGAGCAGCGAAATCGGACGGTAATTGGCACACGAATCGCGGTCTCCTTTCTTGTAAAGCGGGGTCACATGTGCTAGTTTCCAGTTAGTAGGGAAGGTATTTTCTATTAGGCATCTATTGAAAAAAGAGGATAATGGTTTCGAAAGAATATGAACAGCAGATATTAGGAGTTTGTTGTGAATCATATCAGGGCCAGTAGCTTTATTTTTCTTTAGATTTAATATAGTGTTAGATACATCCTGTGGTGTTATATATAAATCTGTCAGTTCTTGCTCATTTGAAAAAGCGGAGGAAGCGGGTCGTCGGGGTCTGTAATGGTAGACTGTTCAGCAAAATATTCGTTTAGGATATCAGCTTTTTGGTTGTTTTTGTCGTACAAGATGCCATTATGCAAGTATAGGAGGAATATCATCTGAGTGTAGGCCTTTCTTCTGCATAAACAAGTTTACTAGTTGCCACCATTGTTTAGTACCAAATTTGTCTGGATTAGAAACGTCCTCATTTAGCTGGTTATGATATTCGGTTTTCCGTGTTCTAATTTTATCGATTACGTTATTTCTTGCGATTCTAAAGTTAGACCAGTCATCGGGATTGTTTGTGCGTTTTGATTTCTTATGGAGCTTATTACGTTCCTTTAATAGATTTTTAATATCATTATTGAACCATGGCGCGTCGTGTGGGCGTATTGTGACAGTTTTTACAGGCATGCACAGTTTGGCTATCTCAAAGAATGTTTTAGTAAATATTTCGCAACTTTCGTCCACAGTAAAATCTGAAAATATTTTGTTCCAATCTTCCTGATTCAGTAGTGCATGGAATTTGTCTGTGTCTATTTTATCGTAGTTGTAAAGAGTGCGCTTAAATCTGATGTTTTTTTTTATAGATTTTTGGTTAAGAGTAACGTAAGGAACACTATGATCACTACAGAAAGGAGGAGAAACATCGACGGCTTTGATTAGACTAGGACTTTGTGTTAAGATATGATCAATACAAGAGCTGGTGGTGGCGGTAATACGTGTGGGTGATTGGACTAACTGATGGAGCTGGAAGAGATTTATAATATCAAGGTAGTGGTGTGATGGGTTGTTAAGCCAATCTGTATTAAAGTCGCCTAATACAGTATATTTCTTCATATCGTCGTTTGCTTTATTTATGCTCTCACTAATTAAATTCCAGTATTGTATGTTAGCGCTCGGTGGGCGATAGAAGGAACCAACTAACAGGGCTTCATGATTGTTTAGTTTTGTTTCAATCCACACGGCTTCTAGGTCAGGGATGGCTAGGTCAAGTCTAGGTTTGCAGTAAAGATTGTTTCTAACATAGACAGCTACGCCACCATAGGCGCTTCCTGGTCTGTCTAATCTAACAGGAGGATGAAAGTTCGAGAGAAGTAGAGTTGTTGTCGTGTTGGTTAGAAAGCCATGTTTCTGATACTGCAATAATATCAAACTTGTTGCATTCTGCTTCAAAGAGAGGAATTTTGTTTCGAAGACTGCATGCGTTTACGTGAGCTATGGAGATGTTGCCACAATCGTTAGTGTTTGGGCCCGGGTTAGTTTCAATGTCACCTGATTTGAGTAATAAGAGGAATTTGTAGAAGGAATAGGAACTGAGACATAAAAAGATTAAAAAATTGTCAGGGAAATTATCTTGAAAGACAGTGTTGTTTCTTTCTTTAATACAGGAATGTGTCAAGATAAACAGTAGAAGTGATACACAGAGTCCATTATTTCCAAGCTGTAGAATAATAAAGAACGGGAGTATAGAATACAGGGTTAGGAATGACAACAAGCGTCCCAGTGTCCTAGCAACATTGCAGAAAAGGCCTACCACACATCTGTAATGATTTATTTCGATATTCATTATTTTAGGTTATTGCACTGATTAGAATGTAGAATGTGAAGGTAGGCATGATACGGTTGATTTTGCTCTCTCTCATGTACTGTACTATTTGGACTCTTCGTTGTCGATGACGATTAATAAAGTAGTCTATAATACTGTAAGTAGTTGTAGTAGCATACAATAGTAATAATCAGTTAATTACACAGAGAATACATCACAGTTGAGTGACATAGAAATGTGCTTTTTGGCTGCACACACACACTCTATAAACCTATTTTGATGCCAGCTGACCTCAATGACAACAACACGTGAACGTCATGTCTAAAATTAAAAGGCACGTGCTCTACGCTTCGTGAACTTGTTCTAAAACTAGAGCGATGGAGAGGAATTCTCATCAGCATCGTAAATTTGTTCTCTTCCTGCTTGGGACTGTTTTTGTTTGCTTGCTGTTCTCGGCTTAACACAAACGACGACACAAGAGTGTATAATGCTCTTGCTGCCTGTTTGTGAAAACAACAACATTAACAACAGCTAGAAAACAAAGCAAGCAAACAAACAAAAGACATATAGCCACCCATCGTGGTTTGAAACACTGAAACAGGTGGTGAGAGAGAAAGTTTGCATGCAGCGTTTTTGTTAGTATTTGGCATTTCTATGTAAATATGTCTGTATGTATGTCTGTATGTATGTATGTATGTATGTATGTATGTATGTATGTATGTAAGTATGTATGTATGTATGTATGTATGTATGCGTGTATGTATGTATTTATGTATGCATGAGTGCGCCCGTTTGTGTGCGTGCGCACAGCGCTTGATTTAAGCGTTGTATTGTGTTTGGTTTTGGCTCATCATACAACTTAGTTGAAGCACCGCCCAGAGATTGTTTGGATATCATTATTTTTAGGACAGTCTGATTTCAATGCAGTTGAAGGTGAACTCATCTCCTTAGCTCAGTGGTCGAGCGTTCGTTCGCCTCAACCGGTGACACTGGTGACCCAGGTTCGAATCCAGTGGTGGGTAAGAGAAAAATGGCCATTTCCCATACATGTCCATGTTAGAAGTATGATTACTCTGGTATTTCAGTGTTGATGTAAGTCCCTCGTCCCTGGAATGGTTATCCCCCGCCTCCCATATCGCCGATGGTGGATGTGGGTTTATGGCCTGTCTTCATTGGGACATTCCTGGAGGTTCAGCAACTTTTTTTCGAGGTTCTCAGATCCAGATTCTATTTTGCTAAACATTTTGAAAAAATAAAGGTTAAAAAAATATAGGTTCTGGATCCGAGAACCTCGAAACAAATGTGTTGCAACCTCTACGAACCCTCTAATTAAGACGGGTCATTACCATTACTATCTATGTTCATTCTTCACTCAGTTCAAGGTACAAAACTATAACCAAAGACTATGAAAAGTAATATAATAGTGTTTGTGCTATAATTAACTAATTCTCCTCCTCCTCCCCCCTCCCCCCGCATCCTATATCTTAACCCGCTCCATCCCATCCCTCATAGGTTACTGACTGAGGAAAGGGAAGGCATTGTGTTGCAGAGAAATTAATGTTGGGGCAGAATACTGAAGCCGAATCCAAAATGTTGCCCCCAAGTAGTAACTGACTGGGAAGAGCTTTAGTTTATTGCAAACGTGATGTACGTGTTAATGTTGTTAGCAGAAACTCTTATTCTAAAGAAGTACTCCCAGAGACCGCGAATAGTCTTCATTCTTTTAGTACCCTACTCCTGATGGTGGGAGACGACTTACCCCCCCCCTCCCCTTCTCCGTCCTTTCTCTCCCCCATGTAGCGTAGCTGAGACTAGACGAGGCCTTCTACTTGATAGAGGGAGAAGGCCTTCTACTTGATAGAGGGAGAAGGCCTTCTACTTGATAGAGGGAGAAGGCCTTCTACTTGATAGAGGGAGAAGGCCTTCTACTTGATAGAGGGAGAAGACCTTCTACTTGATAGAGGGAGAAGACCTTCTACTTGATAGAGGGAGAAGGCCTTCTACTTGATAGAGGGAGAAGGCCTTCTACTTGATAGAGGGAGAAGACCTTCTACTTGGATAGAGGGAGAAGACCTTCTACTTGATAGAGGGAGAAGGCCTTCTACTTGATAGAGGGAGAAGACCTTCTACTTGATAGAGGGAGAAGGCCTTCTACTTGATAGAGGGAGAAGGCCTTCTACTTGATAGAGGGAGAAGGCCTTCTACTTGATAGAGGGAGAAGGCCTTCTACTTGATAGAGGGAGAAGGCCTTCTACTTGATAGAGGGAGAAGGCCTTCTACTTGATAGAGGGAGAAGGCCTTCTACTTGATAGAGGGAGAAGACCTTCTACTTGA